>LPNX010154555.1:11371-99047 GCA_001517045.1 Pseudotsuga menziesii
GGTTAGGTTAAATGGTAGGTTTAATTTATGTTTTAAAAAAAGGGGGTGGGGTATGGGGATTTTTTATTAATATTATAACTTATTAACCAATTTCAAATAATTTTTATTTGTCTCGGGCCTACAATTGATTAGTTGTCTCTATGGTTCATATAGGTTTGTTTAGTTGGTGTTTTATGGATTTTTTTCAATCATCCATGAATTCACGGAGGATTGAAAAAAATCGGGCAGCATTTTGGCTTGCCTAGGACACATTTCAAAAGATAGCATAAACGCTACCGGTTGACATTATTTATATATATATAACAAATTAACAAAAAAATTCAATTTAACTACAAATTTTCAAAAATCTGGCAGCATTTTTACTTGCCGGTACACATTTTAAACATGAAAATTATAAAAACATACATTTACCAAATTTTAAAACAAATTTTATAAATTTATAAAATAAAATAAAATAAAATTCCATTTAAATTGAAAAACAATTATTTAAATTGTTACCTCTTGGCTCCGACTCCATCCTGGCAAGGTTGGGTTGCTTCGGGGTGCTTGGGTTGCTTCGGGGTGCCAATCCTTACGCCTCTATTCTGTCGTTTCTCGGTTGAGCTTCCATAGTGAAATTTTGCCAAAAAAACGGCCGCGGCCCCCGCGGCCTCTTTTTATAATTTTTTCGACACAGGCACCTCGATCGAGGTATGTACCTCGACCGAGGTATTTATTAACCCTCGGTCGAGGGATGAACAAAACCTCAGTCGAGGGCTTCATAAAACCTCGGTCGAGATATTAAGACCTCGGTCGAGGGTTTAACAAGCCCTCGACCGAGGTGCGTTTTTCTGTTTTTGCTGAAATGCGCTTGCCAAAAAGTGTTACCCAGGTCCACGGATTCACCCGACAGTGATAGATGATTCTTCATCTAAGGAGAAATTGAATGATGATAAAGATGACAGTAAGGGTAAAAGGCCAATTGAATAAAAAAGAGAGTATGTCCTGACTGATACTAAAATATCTGATATATTTCTAGAAGTACGAATTCAGATGTTGCAGGAACATCAAGAAGGTTAAATAAAGAGTTCTTACTCAGAGAAAAATGTGATGGTTGAGGAAAAGGTTCCATGTAAAGCTGAGAGTGAAGAACACCTAGGATTTCTTGGAACACCTACAGAATTGTTGCAAGAAGATGAAGAAATTTATAAGAGATTGAATATTCCATGGCTTCCAAATGAGATGCAAACCATAGCAGGAAATAAAACCTTTGATTCAAAAAAAAGAGAAATTACAAAGAATTGTAAAACAATATAAGTATCAGGTTGAGTACATGGAGGAGACTAATGATGGCTTCGTCATGGAAAACAGAAGACTTAGAGAGGATTTGGAGGAGGTGAATAGCCATTATTAGGAGCTTATTGTAGTTTCAAGAGAAGCATTGAAAAAGAAGAGGAATACAGAAGGTCAATTCACAATGTTGAAGCAAACCATCCAGGACCTGCAACAACATAATGAAGATTTAACGAGGAAGATTGTAGATATGGAGGCAGATTAGTTGAAGGAAAGAAGAAAAGCTCAAGCCCTGGAAGGGATTGCCTTATTAGCTGAGGCAGCTAAGGATCTGTAAAGTTTGTTAAGATAATCAGTTATTAGTTAGATTTGAAAGTTACTTTATTTTTGTAAATATTATTTAGATGAAACTATTCGATGGGTAGACTAAAAAATAGTTAGGGTTTAGTTTCTTAACCAATTTAGGAGAATAGTATTAATGTAAGTCTCATAGAAGACAAATGGTTCGATTTTTTGGTTGGCAAGAGGAGGTCATCCGACTTGTTCATAAGCTAAGTAAAAGACTGATTATGAAATATATGCTCTATAAGCCCTTCAGTTAATTCTCTGGCTTCATTTATAACTTGTTTTAGTTACTTAGCTCGTAATTTCATTGCCTGTTTAAAGTTTTTATACTTGGAATGCTTGTCATCTGTGGGTGAATCTCAGTATTGTTTTATATTGGATTATTGTTATTATGTTATGCATCTCAGCCTTTCTATGCTTATGATTTAGTTTTTATTTGGATTTATGAATGCATGCCCTCTTATCATCAAACTTCTCAACCAAAAAACCTTGAAAAACCTAAAAAACCTATTTTGCTTTATTGAGATTATTGATATTGTGTTAGCTTGTTCTGTTGTATTTTGGGAACAATTTCTAACATAAACATCTTTGGCATCGTTGCCGGGGAACGAAGTTGAAAACATATTTTTCCCTGTGATACTTATCATTTCATTGGTCTTAATAGGTGAACTTAAACCAGCAAATCTTAAAGACTACTTTTCACTAGTTTGTCACAATGGCTACTAGGGGAATTGGAACAAGAAACAGACCTATTTAACTTTTGCAGTTGGGTGTTTCAGACCCAGAACATATACCGAAAACAATAAGGAATATTAGAAGGTCTCAGTCATCACCAGCCCTATATAAACCTGATCAGTTGGATAGTTCATCACCTTTATCTGTTTTGAAAAGAGAAGAAGAAACTTCACCTTGGTTGAAGCCTATAATTCCTATCAGTAACTTTCAAGTTTTCACCGATCCTCAATCTTTCAAAAAGGAAAAAACACCATCTCCTGGTAAAATTCCTCTATTTCATCTGAAAGTTGCTAAAACCCCATTTCATCCAGGTTCCATTCAAATCTCTTAAAAAGGAAGTCAACCTTAAAATGGCAGCCCAAAATCAGCCAATAGATATGATGGACCGAATGGTTGCAGCTAGGTATGCACCATTAGTTTTGCCTCAGCCTTTGAATGCACTTCCTGGAGGTGATTATCAGAAATACCTGTGTAGTTTTAATGGACAGGGTGAAACTACAGATGAGGAACACTGGGAAGCCTTTCTCAGTTATGCTGATAACTAGAATACTGAAGCTAAGAATATATGGATCTGGATGTTTGTGCAGAGCCTTGATGGAGATGTTAGAAAATGGTTTAGGGAGTTACCTGCAAATTCTATCACCATCATAGAAGAGCTTCAGGATGTCTTCATGAGACACTGGGGTGACACTAAAGATCATACTTATTTAATAATGGAGTTTGGAGCCCTTAGGAGAAACAAGGATGAAACCATCACATATTTTTCAAAGAGATTCAATAAAATATATGTCATAATTCCTGCAGAGATAAAACCTTCAGAAACATCTGCAAAACTCACATATGCAAATGATTTTGAACATGAATTCTCCTTACTGCTAAGAGAAAGAAGACCTGTTTCTTTACTGAATATGCAGAATGCACCATTAGAGGTGGATTCTAATATATTGGCTTCCAATAGATTGAAGAAGAAAATAGCTCAATAGATATATGAAAGAAAAGGTAAGAGGGAAGCAACTCCAGGGGTTTCAACATCCCACTCTGAAGAAGGTAAAATTGATGAGATGGCTAAGATAGTTAAGATCCTGACTGAAAAATTAAACAAGTTAGAACTAGAAAAGAATTCAAACAAACCTGTCCAAGAAGGTGAAAGGAACCATAACAATCACAACCAATTCAGAAGACAGTTTGCTCCTCGTTTCATACCTAGAGAACGAAGAAACAATGATATACAGTGAGAAAGGAGGGAGAATGAGGATCAAAGAGTACCACCCCCTCTTTAGAACAATGTTGTTGATGAAGAAGAAATTGAAGTGGAAGTGTTATTTGAAGACACAAATCAAGATATGAACTATTTTGGAGAACAGTTGACTCAGGGTTTTGTCACTAAAGAAGAATTTTTAAATGCAGAATACTATGATGCTGATATGTTTGAAATAGAAGATGACTTAAATATGAAAATGGCTGCTATAACTGCTGATGTCTATCAAAATGAACCAAAGAAAACTTTGAATTTTAGGTCAGGCCCAAAACAAGTAGTACAATACACAAAGAAGAAGGTAGTTGTACCTACTAAACAAAAATCTGATCCTGTATCAGAGAAAAAACAAATTCAGGATAAGCAAAAGAAGAATATGGAGGTTGAAGAGGTAAATAAAGCTGTGTAGAATTTTAATCTAGAAAATGAATTAGGCAAAATAAAGATTCCTATGCTTTTACTGAATTAATGAAAAATGCTTCTTACAAAGAATCAGTTCTTAAAACGATTGGTACAACAAACAGTCAGGTTCTTTCTAATACAGTGAATCTACAAGAAGAAAATCCTAAGATCTTTATTGGATCAGCTTTGGCTGAAAAAACTGAGAATGAAGCAAGTGCTTCACCTCCATTTTACATTACACTGACTATCCATGAACAAATGATACATAACTATCTTTTAGATTCAGGAGCATCACATAACCTAATGCCAATGGATGTCATGGAGGATTTACGTTTGAGTATAAAAAAACCCTACGATGATCTGTATGCTTTTGATTCACGAGCTGTAAAGTGTTTGGGTGCGATTAAAGATATGGTTGTCAGTTTGGCTCAATTACCAATGAAAAGTGTGATTATGGATGTGGTAGTAGCATATGTTACACCTAAATTTGGGTTACTTCTCTCTAGGTCTTAAAAAAATAAAGTTGGTGGAACTTTACAAATGGATTTAACATATACTACTATTCCTATATAGAGAGTTTCAATTTTCCTATATTGTGACAGATGACAAGAACCCTACAAACCATCCTCTGTATGCTGTCGATAAAGATTTGGGTACTTGCATGTTACATTTTAGCGATGATGATAATACTGCTGGTTTGTTATATGTTGAAAAGGATTAGCCAGTTAAATGCAGTAAGGAACAAGAAGATGAGCTTTGGCAATTATACTTTGATGGATCATCTTGTAAAGAAGGTGCTGGAGCAGGGGTTCTTCTCATATATCCTGGTGGTGAAATAGTAAAGCTGATGTATAAATTAGAATTTATTACTACAAATAATACTACTAAATATGAAGCTTTGCTGTTAGGTTTGAATGCCGCTAAAGATTTAGGAATTCAGCAGATTTCTGCATATGGCAACTCCGAGTTGGTTGTTCAGCAGGTGAGGAACAACTATCAAGTGAAAAAAGATTTGCTGAAAGTATACTGAAATGAGGTATGGGATATGATAAAAAATTATTTTGTATCTTTTAACATTACCTATATTCCAAGGGATCATAATCATACTGCTAATTCATTGGCCTTAGCAGCTACACATTTTAGAATTCCAAAAACCACACAGTTGAAGTATCCTATTGAGGTTAGGTACAGACCTTCTGTACTTGATAATGTGAAGCAGTGGAGAGTGTTTGAAGATGACATTGAAATTAAAATATTTTTGGAGCTTACACATGAGTTTTCTAATTCCTTGATTGATCAAGAACAAGATAATGAGGATGAAGATGTTGAAGAGATTGCTGAAAATGAAATTGTTGGCCATAAGATTATTGAACTAAAAGGTAATTTCATCCCAAAAGGTTTGGTACCTTTAGAAAGGATATTTTCAAAAGATGATACACCTTTAAATCCTATTGTACAGTCTTTAGAAGACAATGTGGTAGATTGTAACATTGGTACTACAGAACATCCTAGAATGGTGAAAATTTCAAAAGCACTCACAGCAAAACAAAGAAACAGGTACATTAAGTTGTTAAAGGAGCATGTTGATATATTTGCATGGTATTATGAAGAATTGAGAACATATGATACTAGGATTATACAACATAAAGTACCTTTAAAACCAAATGTTAAACCTTTTTGACAGAAATTGAGGAGGATTAATCTAGCCTTGTTTCCTGGTATTGAAAAAGAAGTTAAGAAGTTATTAGATGCCAAGATCATTGTTCCTCTCAGGTACTCTTCATGGGTTGCTAATCCAGTTCCTGTTAGGAAAAAGAACGGAGAAATCAGACTGTCTGTTGACTTTAGAAACTTGAATAGATCTTCACTAAAAGATAATTATCCTCTGCCTAAAATTGAGCAAATATTGTAGAAGGTTGTTGGGGCACAAAGGATTTCTATGGTTGATGGCTTTTCAAAATACAATCAAATTTCTATGCATCCTGATGATAAAGAAAAAATAGCTTTTACTACTCCATGGGGAAGTTTCATGTATGATAAGATGCCTTTTGGTTTAATGAATGCTACAGCAACTTTTCAAAGAGCTATGGATATAGCCTTTGTTGGGGAAAAAGACAAGTTTGTAGTGATTTACTTAGATGATATCACTGTCATTTCACAATCAGATGATGAACATCTAAAAAATTTGAAACAAAGTTTCCTAAAATGGAGAAAATTTGGTTTACCCTTGAATCCAAAGAAGTCACACTTTGTTGTATAGGAAGGCAAATTATTGGGTCATTTAGTTTCAGCTGATGGTATAAGGATTGAACTAGAAAGGGTGAAAGCAATATTAAAGATAAGTCTACCAAGGAGTAAAAAAGATGTCCAATCCTTCATTGGTAAAATCAAATTTCTAAGTTGGCTTATACCAAACTTTGCTAAGACTATCAAGCAGATTACAACCATGCTAAAGAAGGATCAAGAAGTCAAGTGGACCACTGAAGCAAAGAACTCATTTGAAAAAATTAAGATGGATCTTACCGAAGCTCCAGTATTAGTAAGTCCATATTTTACCAGGGAATTTCTAACCTTTTCCTTTGCATCTGAAGCTCCATTGGCTAGTGTTCTGTTACAGAAGAATAAGGATGGTCTTGAACAGCCTATTGCATTCTTCAGTAAAAATCTCAGAGATTCTGAATTAAAATACAACATATTAGAAAAACAGGATTATTCTTTGATAAAATCTTTGAAAATTTTTAGAATCTATGTTTTTCATTCCAAAGTTATTTCATATGTGCCTAATGCTGCTGTAGAAGATGTTTTGACGCAGCCTGATAGTGAGGGAAAAAGAGGCAAGTGGATTGCTAAAATCATGGAGTATGATGTAGATATCAGACCTACCAAACTAGTGAAGGGACAAGGTTTAACTAAGCTATTAGCTTAATCAAATTTCCAAGCTTTAGGATTGCATTTGATGGAAGAGGAGCCAGCTCAGGAAGAAAATCAAGCAGAGCTGGAGAAAGAAAAGATTATGGATTTCTATTCAGCATCCACATGGTATGCAGACATTGTATATTTTCTATTGTATTTCTAGTGTCCTGAACACTTAGATAAAAAATCTTCTAGGTCTTTGAAGCTAAGAACTACTAACTATTGTTTGGTAGAACAATAGCTATTTTGGAATGATCCAAGGGGTATTCTACTCAGACGCTTAGATAAACCTGAAATTGAAGGAGTGATTTGTGAATCTCATGAAAGTGCTTGTGGAGGTCACAAGTATTGGAAGGCAACAACATACAAAATCTTAAGAGCTAGATACTACTAGCCCTCTTTATTTACAAATGTATATCAGCAGGTAAGAGCATGCATCCCTTGTCAGAAATTTGCTGGTAAACAAAAATTGTTGTCATTACCTTTAAAACCAATTGCAGTAAGTGCCCCTTTTTATAAGTGGGGTCTGGACTTTATAGGAAAGATAAATCCATCTTCCTCAGGACAACACAAGTGGATTTTGACTGCAATAGATTTCTTTACCAAATGGGTGGAAGCTATTCCCACAAGGAACGCCACAGATAAGGTGATTATGGAATTTATTGAAGAAAATATTCTCAGTAGGTTTGGGTGTCCTTAGAGAATAGTAATAGATAATGCAAAGGATTTTAAGTCTAAGGAAATGGGAGCATTTTGTGAATAGAATGGCATCTTGTTGAAACATTCAACTCATTACTATCCTCAAGGTAATGGTTTAGCTGAGTCTTCCAATAAAAATATCATTCAGAGTATCAGAAAATTGCTGAAGCATACTAAGAGATCATGGGATTCTATGTTGAAATATGCATTATGGGCTGATAGATTAATAGTCAAATAGGCAATTGGAACTTCTCCTTTCCAATTAGTATATGGTACAGATGCATTTTTTCCTGTTCAGTTGGGTATCCCAGTGATGAATTTTTTTCAGGATTGTTAGGAAGAACCTAATGATATGTAGAGAAGGATTTATGCAATGATAGAGTTGCAGCAGAATAGAGAAAATGTGGAAGAAAAGGCACATCTATACAGATTGAAGATAAAAGAAAGATTTGACAGGAAAATCAAAGATAATACTTTCTCAATAGGAGATATGGTTCTAAGATGGGATGCTAGGAAAGAGTAAAAAAGGAAACATGGTAAATTTGATAACCCCTGGTTTCGCCCTTTCCTAGTATCTAAGTTTTTGGAAAACAACACTTTTGTTCTACAGACTTTGGAGGGTGAGGAATTGTCAAGTCCAATTAATGGACGATTCCTCAAGCATTTCTACAATTTTTGAGGTGAATTTTAGTTTTCTTTGTATATACTGGTGTGAGTAAAACACAATAAAGACTCCATAATCCAATGGAAATTTTGCAGAATAGCAAGTAGCAGTAAAGAAGGCACTAGTCTACAGGTTCTTGAATCCTCACAAGGAAGACTTCATCCCGCAATAGGAGCCAGATGTTAGGTCATGATTTTGTATTCCTTAGTTTTATGCTTTTATTTTTGTTTTTGAACCTTGCTAGTATTTTTGCTTCTAGGAAATTTTGTTCATAAAGATAATTTTGAGTTCAAACTTTTAATTTTCATGATTTTGATTTTTTTAAGCCTGCTTTTATAATTTTTGCTTTGATTTCATTATTGAATGGTTTTACAAGGCATATATGGATTAAATAAGTTTTATCAATGACACTAAGGTCGAGATTGAACACATAAACCAATTTTTAATCCTTATTATTTACCTAATGATGTGAAATTGTTTGATTGGACTTTCTTGTAGCGTAAGAGCAAAATTGATACACTAGAGCGCTACAAGAAAGTCGTGAATGCCAAAATCATCATTTTTTCAGTTTGATTTTTCAGGTGTCTTATCTTCGAGGAGTTAATCATATCATTTGATGCATTTGATACATGTCCTGCATAGTTTTATCATTGAAACAGGTGGATGATCATCATAAGAGGTAGATTGTGGCGATTGCATGTAGAGCAGGATGAATGATGACATCGAGTAGAATGAGATAGAGTTTTTTTGGAGTATGTTCCTTATTTGAAGGACACGAAGGATATTGAAGGTCGTGGTGAGAAGGCGCATCTAAGAAATAGGGATTTTTCAACTAAATGAGGAATTAGGGCCTTTTAGCAGCGACTATTTGAACTGGTCTAGATAGTTAGAGATAGGTGGAATGTAAAATTCGACACGTAACCATTGAATGATTGCATTCCAGTGCTCGTATTGGTCTTCTGAATAGGTATCCTACGTGTCATTGCTAGGGTTTTCTTAATTTGGGGATTTTCTGATAAAATCCTTAATGATAAAATTCGAAGGAGAAATATGAGTTTTTCACCTAATACACTGTGAATGATGAATTACTAAAAAATATATTCAAAGTATTCATCATTTAGAATAGTAAAATTCAAAGTAGAACTTGTTGGAATTCCCTGAGCTCTGTGATTGGGTCAGACCGTTGTAATTTGGCACAAAAGATTTCTGAACTATGTGTTAGGATAGACTCTTATGATTTGATGATAGTTAGATTGTGGGATATCGACAGGTGCTGTTAGACTATAGAGAATATGAAGAAAAGTGGAAAAAAAAATAGAACTAAGCCCACTGACCTAATTTGGGTAGAATTTTTTCTAGAATGTGCAGAGTTATTTTGAAATGCAGGACGGTTAACATTTTTCAAAAAGATTGATGGTTATGATGCAGAGGTGTCTCATAAATTTGCTCAGTGATTTGATACAAACGTTGTGTCTTTTGATACTTTACAATTCAAAATAACTAAGGAGTTGATAGCTGAGGAAATAGGCATCTTAAATGAGGGAGAATTATGGTTTAAGAAGGTTCCATTCATCTTCAATGCACAAAAGTACTTGCTTCCTGGTGTTATTGCATATTAGGGTAAAGGTGTACCAATTCATAACTTCAAACCTGAATGGATTGTGTCAATTAAAGTCTTACAGAGTTACATTAGTTGTGAGGGTAGATATGCTTTTGTTTTCAAATACCACTTCAGATTTCTTCAGCATCTTGGTGATGAGTCCAAGATGAAATTGCCCTTCTTCTTTCTGAAGAGTCTGCAAAAGATGTCATGCAGGGTTAAGGAGCACCAAAATCATACAAGGAAGTCCATTTTCCATCATGGACTTATTAAACTTATCATAAAAACTATTTTCCAGAGTAGGGGAAAACTTGGGAGTATTTCATTTTCTGGTCAGGTTTTCAAAATGATCAAGAGGGACAGTCTCACAGAAGACAAGCTGATAAAGGGAATACTTTGGTTAGAAAGATCAGGCAAAAGGTCAAGGTCAAAGATGAAGACAGGGTTAAATTAGAGGAAGTTTCAGATCATGCAAATGAAGAATTTGAATCTAAACAGCACCCCAATGACAATGAAAGTAAGAATTTATAGTCAGATATTAAGGAATCCGAGCCTGTTGAAAATGTTGTACCTGCAGAGACAATTTTAGATGAGAAAGAGAATATTGAAGTTCAAAGACAAAGTTCTATCACATTTATGTCAGAAGATGAGAAATGCCTATTTGATGATGATAAAGTCCCTGTCACCAATGCAACTAGGGTTTGTACTAAGCAGGAATTTCACAGCCATGGTGATGAGGTAATACTGTCAAAAAGAAAGAAACTAAAAGTTGTTGAGTTTGCCTCAATTATTCATTAGGGTAAGACTTTCAAAATGTTGGAGGAGATTGCTCCTATTTGGAGACCTAAAACTAGACCCAGAAATAAACTCAGACTAGATATGAAGAAGTTGCTAAACCCTAAATTGAACAAAGAAAGAGTAACAGTGATAGATGATTATTCATCTGAGGAAAAATTGAATGATGATAAAGATGACAGTAAGGGTAAAAGGCCAATTGAATAAAAAATAGCATCTGTCCTGATTGATACTAAAATATCTGATATATTTTTAGAAGCACGAAGTCAGATGTTGCAGGAACGACAATAAGGTGAAATAAAGAGTTCTTACTCAGAGAAAAATGTGATGGTTGAGGAAAAGGTTCCATGTAAAGCTGAGAGTGAAGAACACCTAGGAATTCCTGGAACACCTATAGAACTGTTGCAAGAAGATGAAGAAATTTATAAGAGATTGAATATTCCATGGCTTCCAAATGAGATGCAAACCATAGCAGGAAATAAAACCTTTGATTCAGAAAAAGAGAATTTACAAAGAGGTGTAAAAAAATATAAGTATCAGGTTGAGTACATGTAGGAGACTAATGATGGCTTAGTCATGGAAAACAAAAGACTTAGAGAAGATTTGGAGAAGGTGAACAACCATTATCAAGAGCTGATTGTAGTTTCAAGAGAAGCATTGAAAAGGAAGAGGAATACAGAAGGTCAATTCACAATGTTGAAGCAAACCATCGAGGACCTGCAACAGCATACTGAAGAGTTAATGAGGAAGATTATAGATATGGAGGCAGATCAGTTGAAGGCAGGAAGAAAAGCTCAAGCCCTAGAAGGGATTGCCGTATTAGCTGAGGCAGCTAAGGATTTTTAAAGTTTGTTAAGATAATTAGTTATTAGTTAGGTTTGAAAGTTACTTTATTTTTGTAAATATTATTTAGAGGAAACTATTCGATGGGTAGACTAAAAAATAGTTAGGGTTCAGTTTCTTAACCAATTTTGGAGAATAGTATTAATGTAAGTCTTACAGAAGACAAATGGTTTGAATTTTTGGCTGGCAAGAGGAGGTTATCAGACTTGTTCATAAGCTAAGTAAAATACTCTTATGTGTATTTGAAAGACTAATTATGAAATATATGCTCTATAAGCCCTTCAGTTAATTCTCTAGCTTCATTTATAACTTGTTTTAGTTACTCAGCTAATAATTTCATTGCTTGTTTAAAGTTTTTATACTTGGAATGCTTGTCATCTATGGGTGAATCTCAGTATTGTTTTCTATTGGATTATGGTTATTATGTTATGCATCTCAGCCTTTCTATGCTTCTGATTTAGTGTTTATTTGGATTTATAAATGCATTCCCTCTTGTCATCAAACTTCTCAACCAAAAAACCTTGAAAAACCTAAAAACCCTATTTTGTTTTATTGAGATTATTGAGATTGTGTTAGCTTGTTCTCTTGTAGTCTGGGAACAATTTCTGGCATAAACATCTTTGGCGTCATTGCCGGGGAATGAAGTTGAAAACATATTTTTCCCTAGGATACTTATCATTTCACTAGTCTTAAGAGGTGAACTTAAACCAACAAATCTTAAAGACTACTTTTCACCAGTTTGTCATAGTGGCTACTAGGGGAATTGGAACAAGAAACAGACCTATTTCACCTTTGCAGTTGGGTGTTTCAGACCCAGAACAGATACTGAAAATAGAAAGGAAGATTAGAAAGTCTCAGTCATCACCAGCCCTTTATAACCTTGATCAGTTGGATAGTTCATCACCTTTATCTGTTTCGAAAAGAGAAGAAGAAACTTCACCTTGGTTGAAGCCTATAATTCATGTCAGTAACTTTCAAGTTTTCACTGATCCTCAGTCTTTCAATAAGGAAAAAACAATATCTCCTGGTAAAATTCCTCTATTTCATCTAAAAGTTGGTAAAACCCCATTTCAGAAAGATTCCAGTCAAATCTCTTCATCACTAAAGTCAGTCAACCTTAAAATGGCAGCCCAAAATCAGCCAATAGATATGATGGACCAAATGGTTGCAGCTAGGTATGCACCCTTAGTTTTTCCTCAGCCTTTGAATGCACTTCCTGGAGGTGATTATCAGAAATACCTACCTAGGTTTAATGGACAGGGTGAAACTACAACTGAGGAACACTAGGAATCCTTTCTCAGTTATGCTGATAACCAGAATATTGAAGCTAAGGATGTATGGATGAGGATGTTTGTGTAGAGCCTTGATGGAGATGTTAGAAAAAAGTTTAGGCAGTTTCCTGCAAATTCTATCACCATCATAGAAGAGCTTCAGGACCTCTTCATGAGACAATGGGGTGACACCAAAGATCATACTTATTATATAACATAGTTTGGAGCCCTTAGTTGAAAGAAGGATGAAACCATCTCAGGTTTTTCAAAGAGATTCAATAAAATGTATGTTAGAATTCCTGTAGAGATAAAACCTTCAGAAACATCTGCAAAACTCACATATGCAAATGCTTTTGACCATGGATTCTCCTTACTGCTAAGAGAAAGAAGACCTGTTTCTTTACTGAATATGCAGGATGCAGCATTAGAGGTGGAGTCTAATATATTGGCTTCCAATAGATTGAAGAAGGAAACAACTCAATAGATATATGACAGAAAAGGTAAGAGGGAAGCAGCTCCAGGCGTTTCAACATACCACTCTGCAGAAGGTAAAATTGATGAGATGGCTAATCTAGTTAAGATCCTGACTGCAAAATTAAACAAGTTAGAACTAGAAAAGAATTCAAACAAACCTGTCCAATGAAAGGAACCCTAGCAATCACAACCAATTCAGAAGATAGTTTTCTCCTCATTTCATACCTAGAGAACCGTGAAGAAACAATGATATACAGTGAGAAAGGAGGGAGACCGAGGATCAAAGAGTACCACCCCCTCTTCAGAACAATGTTGTTGATGAAGAATAAATTGAAGAGGAAGTGTTATTTGAAGACACAAATCAATATATGAAATATTTTAGAGAACAGTTGACTGAGGGTTTTGTCACTGAAGAAGAATTTTTAAATGCAGAATACTATGATGCAGATATCTTTGAAACAGAAGATGACTTAAATCTAAAAATGACTCCTGTAACTGCTGATGTCTATCAGAATGAACCAAAGAAAACTTTGAATTTGAGGTCAGGCCCAAAACAAGTAGTACAAAACAAAAACAAGAAGGTAGTTGTACCTACTAAACAAGAATGTGATCTTGTATCAGATAAAAAACAAATTTAGGATAAGAAAAAGAAGAATATGGAGGTTGAAGAGGTAAATAAAGCTGTGCGGAATTTTAATCTGGAAAATGAATTAGGCAAAATAAATATTCCTATGCCTTTTACTGAATTAATGAAAAATCCTTGTTACAAAGAATCAGTTCTTAAAATGACTGGTACAAAAAACAGTCATCCTCTTTCTGATACAGTGAATCTACAAGAAGAAAATCCTAATATCTTTATTGGATCAGCTTTGGCTGAAAAAACTAAGAATGAAGGAGGTGCTTCACCTTCATTTTACATTACACTGACTATCCATGAACAAATGATACATAAATGTCTTTTAGATTCAAGAGCATCACATAACCTAATTCCAAAGGCTGTCATCGAGGCTTTAGTTTTGAGTATAAAAAAACCCTACCATGATCTATATGCTTTTGATTCATGAGCTATAAAGTGTTTGGGTGTGATTAAAGATATGGTTGTCAGTTTGGCTCAATTACCAATGAAAAGTGTGATTATGGATGCGGTAGTAGCAAATATTACACCTAAATTTGGGTTACTTCTCTCTAGGTCTTGGGCAAAGAAAGTTGGTGGAACTTTACAAATGGATTTAACATATGCTACTATTCCTATGTTTGGAGGAGAAAACAGAAGGATGTACAAAGAGCTTCAATTTGCCTATATTGTGATAGATGAAGAGAACCCTACAAACCATCCTCTGTATGTTGTTGATAAAGATTTGAGTACTTTCATGTTACATTTTAGCGATGATGATAATACTGTTGGTTTTTTATAGGTTGAAAAGGAACAGCCAGTTAAATGCAGTAAGGAACAAGGAGATGAGCTTTGGTAATTATACTTTGATGGATCATCTTGTAAAGAAAGTGCTGGAGCAGAGGTTCTTCTCATATCTCCTGGTGGTGAAGCAGTAAAGCTGATGTATAAATTAGAATTTATTACTACAAATAATACTGTTGAATATGAAGCTTTGCTATTAGGTTTGAAGGATGCTAAAGATTTAGGCATTCAGCATATTTCTGCATATGGCGACTCTGAGTTCGTTTTTCAACAGGTGAGGAACAACTATCAAGTGAAACAGGATTTGCTGAAAGTATACCGAAATGAGGTATGGGATATGATCGAAAATTATTCTGTAGCTTTTAACATTACCTATATTCCAAGGGATCATAATCAGACTATTGATTCATTAGCCTTAACAGCTACACATTTTAGAATTCCCAAAACCACACAGTTGAAGTATCCTATTCAGGTTAGGTACATACCTTCTGTACCTGATAATGTAAAACAGTGGAGACTTTTTGAATATGACATTGAAATTAAAAGATTTTATGAGCTTACAAATGAGTTTTCTAAATCCTTGATTGATCAAGTAGAATATAATGAGGATGAAGATGTTGAAGAGATTGCTGAAAATGAAATTGTTGGCCATAAGATTATTGAACTAAAAGGTAATTTCATCCCAAAAGGTTTGGTACCTTTAGAAAGGATATTTTCAAAAGATGATACACCTTTAAAGGCTGTTGTACAGTCTTTAGAAGAGAATGTGGTAGATTGTAACATTGGTACTACAGAACATCCTAGAATGGTGAAAATTTCAAAAGCACTCATAGCAGAACAGAGAAACAGTTACATTAAGTTGTTAAAGCATGTTGATGTCTTTGCATGGTCTTATGAAGAATTGAGAACATATGATACTGGGATTATACAACATAAAGTACCTTTAAAACCAAATGTTAAACCTTTTCGACAGAAATTCAGGAGGATTAATCCAACCTTGTTTCTTGTTATTGAAAAAGAAGTTAAGAAGTTATTAGATGCCAAGATCATTGTTCCTATTAGGTACTCTTCATGGGTTGCTAATCTAGTTCTTGTCAGGAAAAAGAATGGAGAAATCAGACTGTGTGTTGACTTTAGAAACTTGAATAGATCTTCACGAAAGGATAATTATCCTCTGCCTAAAATTGAGCAAATATTACAGAAGGTTGTTGGGGCACAAAGGATTTCCATGGTTGATGTATTTTTCAGATACAATCAAATTTCTATGCATCCTAATGATAAAGAAAAAAAATATTTTACTACTCCATGGGGAAGTTTCATGTATGATAAGATGCCTTTTGGTTTAATGAATGCTGGAGCAAATTTTCAAAGAGCTATGGATATAGCCATTGTTGGGGAAAAATACAAGTTTGTAGTGATTTAATTAGATGATATCACTATCTTTTCACAATCAGATGATGAACATCTAAAACATTTGAAATAAACTTTCCTAAAATGTAGAAAATTTGCTTTATCCTTGAATCCAAAGAAGTCACACGTTGCTGTATAGGAAGGAAAATTATTGGTTCATTCAGTTTCAGCTGATGGTATAAGGATTGACCCAGAAAGGGTGTGTTGAGGCCTAGAAATTCGCATGCGACAATAGTAAGGGATTCTCCCTAGTCAACGTTCCCAACTAGACCGTGACTGTTTAGTGTAGGGAATCTGTCCGGTTTGCGATCTGGCTACCATAGGTCAAGTAACAAAAAAACAAAAGGTTTTACCGGTTGCGGCCCAGTCCACCGTGTATATTTTTGTATTTTTTGACTTAAGTATGATATGCAAGTGCCTATTTAACATGCAGATTGGTAAAGATGCAGGGAGTGGTCACAATGTGATGCGCATGTTCTTACCTCTCATCTTAAACTCTCTCGCATCTAAATCACACACAGCAAGAAATTATAACTAACTACCTAACCTATCCCTCGGGAGCAAAGTTATCATTTATTAATGAGTAATGTAATTTGTACATGCATTATGAAAAATCACAGATAGTTGATACTTCTTTCAAAACACATGAACATTAAAAGATATTTGAACAACCAGATAGCCAATTGTTTATGAACAACACTCATTACTCAAAGTGGAAATCTTCATAAAATAAACCAAAGAACATTCATACAAGAACATAGGTTCAAAGAATTAGAATGGTCTCACAATTAATGGACACAAAGCTGAAAATGAAATAGTTCCTCTTCAACAAATCCATAGCACAACATTTGAATATTCCACCAAGCTTTCTCCAACAGGCAAACTGTAATTATCTATTGCAAAAGGAAATACTTCTTCTTACAATATGTCTTCACAAATGTAACTAGGAAAAAGTCCCTTTCTAAGTTCTACTTTCAAATATTTATATTACAAGCAAAAATCTTGGGCTGCCCCCAAACACGTGACCTTTCGGTCTCCTCAAAAGTTTCGAATCCTTTCTCTTTATATTTCTGTACGCATTCATGATCTGATCAGTAACTAATAGATCTTTTGGTTATGTGTCTTTGTCGCTACTCATTTTGTCTTTTCCTTCATTTTCCCTTTTTGGGATTCTGCTAGTTTGACCTTTTTCCAAAGCTCGCAGCTATGCCTTTGCGCCATGATGGTCTGAAAAGTCCCTCGAACGCTCCTGCCATTAAACGACAACAATCATTCATTGGGACAGCATTTTCAAGAAAATCCACTACGTTAAATTATATCAACTACAACGGCTGAGCAGCAAGAAAAGGCCGGGTGCACCACTGCTTCGTCTAACTATGGGTTCGAAGGAAAACACCCACAACAGGGAAAGGGGACTCATCAGACACTCAGGGCATTGGAATTAGATGTTAAAAGCTCTGCCCCTAGCTGCAACGGTGGATTCTGACAAGAATGGGTACTGTGAAATACTTTAGGCATATCGGAAGTCAGAAGAGTTTTGACATCAGAAGATGAAAGCTTTTCCTAGCCGCAACGGTGGAAAAGAAAAAGCTAAAGACACATGAAATGCAGGTAGGAAAATTCTTCATCGAAAGTCAGAAGGTTTTCCACTTCGGAAGCTAAATCACTTTGGGAGCCGTAATGGCGGAAGAAGAAAAGTTACGGGAAAGCGACTAAAAAATTGACGCGTCGGCAGTCGGAGCAATTTATACTTCGAGTGGCTAATTGATTTGCGAGCCACAACAGCAGAGATATCAAAGACAAATCATTCCACAATAGGAAAATATTTATCGGAGGAAAAAAACTACTAACTGACCGGAAAGGTAATGCTTTCCGCATCCGCAACGGAGGAAAAATAAAGGATAAACCAATCCGCAACGTAAGGTCTGAATCGACAGAAAAATGACTAACACATCGGAAGGATAATGACTTTCGTAGCCACAAGGATGGAAGAGTAAAGCGTGTGACCTTCCGCAATGTTGGAGTTGAAAACGATTAGTCAACCGGAAAAATAAAGCTTTCTGCAGCTGCAACGACGGAAGCCTAAGACTTACGGGGTCGACGAAGACAGCCAAGCAGGAATCAAAACATTAAAGCAATGATCGGGAGAGGAAGTAGCTTGCCGTCTGCAACTGTGAAAGAAGAAGTAATAATTGTTCTGATGAAAAACCAAAAAGTAGCCAATGTGAAAACAAACAAATCGGAAAGAAAATTCGAAGTCAAGACTTGCTATTTTGCCGCAAGGGCGGAAGCTTTAACCAAACAAATTTCTGATTCGAACAAGCTGAAAATGCATCCAAAGGAAGCGATGAAGTCGGATCAAACATTAAATTGCTTCAAGCATCAGAGGAGGAATCAAAACAATTGGTAGATCAATCCCAGCACTTAGAAATTCTTTCGGGAAAATCATTGAATTAACTCAAGGAAAAAGAACTAATCCAAACAAAAGGAGGGTCCCAAATTTTTTGGAATTTGGGAAAATTTGTTGCAGCTGCAACAATTGGCGACTACCTGGTGAACCCCATATTTGTGAGTTAACTCTTTCCCAGTTCAAGACCATCTAGATGAAAGCTGAAAACTTCTAGATGTTTGTATCCCTAAGCAGGCCAAATCAGGCATTTAGATCATTAAGAAGAAGTTCATTCTTTGGGGAATGGTAACATCAGAAATATTGCAAGTCTGAATAACTCTTTTGAGGCCTAATAAGTGAGATTTATTTTTCCCGTCCTTAGGTAGTTTCTAGCTTTGACACCACAGGATTGTAACATATAATAAACAGCACTATCCTTTTGTTCCTCATTCCCATGCCAATTGCACTTTTGTGCCTTTAGAACTTTTAGTTCTTGTGAGCCCTCCATTTGCCTTTCTTTCTGAATTTTATTCAGGCCCCTCTATCCTATAGTGCCCTTTTCTGTAAGAGAAGAATTGGCGTTTCATCTCACGAACGGAGAGGAACTTTTGGCAATTTGAAGTTCATGCTTTTGATACTTTGCTTTGATATGTCTTGGTTCTTTTAAGGAGTTTTGACTCTTGATAGTTTTTAGCTTTTCTAGAATTATGGCATGGGATCATTTATATATGATATATTGTTTACCTTGCTTCCTTTCCGTGGGTCTTTTGCTGTCGCCCCCTTGGATATTTAAGATGTGAAATGGATGGAGCCTCAAAATAGTATTCCATATCTCTTTTACTTATGAGTTATTTACAGGGGTTAAGTAAGACTTCAATGAATGCATGGCCAATTAGGAACACTGCTACTAGAAGACATTCTATACTTTAAAAGCATAGTCTTTTGCTCAAGATTTCAGTTAATAGAGAACCCTAATGTTTCCATTGCAACCAAAAGTTTGCCTCTTTATTCAAAACCAAATAACTGGCAATAAAGCATTTAAAATAAAAGAAAATAGCATTCAAAGTAATAAATCAAAACAACATCAAGGAAAACAACATAATTTATTTATGTACAAAGCAAAGAGAAAAGAAAATAGGTGCCCACCCTTAAGAATATTCAATCAAACGAGTTAAGGGGTGGGCTGGATTATAGACATGAGATATCTAACCATGGTCTAGCTGTGCTATTTTTGCAATTGAGCACATGTCTACTATCCTACATTCATCCCTTTCAGCCTAAGGAAGTTGAAGGAGCTCAGACTGAGTGTAAATCATCGAACTGGCCTTTCTTGAGGTATGATGTCTTAGCTTAAGCTCATTCAGATAGTTTCCCATGATAGAATCAACAGATTCATTTCCCTCTCCTAGCCCAGTAACATTGTGCTTCATGTACGGCTCTCTTAAAATCTTAATCAGGTTTGGGCTACCCTTCTGAGGCAACCATAGGTGTGACCAGTCGGAAGCAAAGTACCCATCTAGTCGTGCTTACCAATCTCGATTCAAGATCAATCCATAGCCATCAGGTATGTCTGCTACTACAATATCAAGGTATTGACATATCTTTTTATTCACAGACAATCGAATCAAAATATTCTTCATCTCCCCCACTACCTTGACACTAGTCTTGTCTAGTTGAGTGACGTCCCAATCAGTAGGTTTTGGTTTCCCATTAATTCTTTTGCAGACTGCAAGAGGCATAACATTCACAGATGATCCAGAGTCCACCAGACAATTATGCACCTTATGGTTCAAAATTTCCAGAGTTAAAAGGAAAGGTGGGGTGCTAGTTTTCCTTTCCCCAGTCGATTCGATATTTTTTTCCACAGGTTGGTTTTCGGTGGGTATCTCCTCTTTAACTTCCTTAACTTTTTCAGCGCTTCCTTCCTCAACATCTTCCACAGGTTTGACAGTCTCATTGCTCGGTTCTGCCTCCTAGTTGAGGGTAGTGGCTTCAGGTGTTTTGTCTTCAACATTCACTTCTACCTGTCTCTTGACATTCTCCTACAATTTTTTAATCTTCGAAATTATTGCATTGTCCTTAATTGTTAGGTTCTTATCTTTTGTTGGTGTAGGTGTATATTGAGACTTGAGAGCATTTTCTTCTGTGTTGAACAGCAAAACACCATTCCATAAGAACATGGTATCATCATCTTGTTTCTCTATGGTCTAGTTTTTCTTTTCCTCTTTGCCACTGTCCTTGGTCAATTTAGAATCTAGCAACTGATTCATAACCAATGTCATTGAATTCAACCATTGAGGGCACTTCTTTTCCGAATGAGGTTGTTGGTGAAAAGTGCAGAAATTGTCTCCCCCCACCTCTGTTATGTTCATTGATGCTAAATTTGGGGGAGGGATTTTCTATTGGTTGCTATCTTCTCCTTTTGGATAGTATGGTTTGTAAGTTTTCCGCATTTCCCTTTCCTTTTCCAGGTCTATTATTCGGTTGGATAGTTTATGCATCATCTTCAGCATACCATGATAATCATGTGCTTGTTCCTCTTTAGGTTTAGACAGCAATAACATTCTTCTCTCGATAGTATTTTCTCTCAGTTTCTCAAGATAGTCTTCTATACTTTCCCTTTCAACTTCTACCCTTTTTGCCTCTTCGT
The DNA here is from genome assembly GCA_001517045.1 of Pseudotsuga menziesii. Lineage (NCBI taxonomy): Eukaryota > Viridiplantae > Streptophyta > Pinopsida > Pinales > Pinaceae > Pseudotsuga > Pseudotsuga menziesii. The sequence goes on from LPNX010154555.1 coordinate 32,506, forward strand.
AAGTCTCTACCAATGTAGGTTTGGCTTTCATCTTGGAAAACATGGCCAGCTCAGGTCCTAAAGTGGAGGTATAATACTCAATTAAGACTTTGTCCAAAGGTCTGTCAATTTCAAGAAAAGTTCCTTAGATAAGCAACAAACCTCTGGGTGAAACTATGCACCTTTTCTTTTCTATATTTCTTCAAAGTGCAGAATCCTTTCATTAGTGCTGCATGAGTTTTTTGGACTGCATATTTATTCCTGAATATTCTTTCAAAAGTATCCCAGTCTAGAATTGAGTTTGTAGGCAGAGAAAAATACCATGAAGCAGTTTCCCCTTTCAAGGTATGAGGGAATAATCTATAGACAAAATATTCGTACTCCCCAGCCCTTAGCCCTTCTACCACCAAATAGAAACTTTGTAAGTGATCATCTACCGCAATCCTTTCCTCGGGTTCAAACTTACGCAGCAGCTTATCAAAAGCTTGAGGTAGGTTATGAAATGGAGGTGTTAGGTTCAAAGGGGATCTAGCTCTCCAAGCAGGAAATGAGTTGGGCTGGTTCACAATTACACCAGCCATGAGCACAGGAAAAAGAACAAAATCTGAGTAAAGAGCAATGTAGGGTGAGAACAAGTTTTCTTACTTCAAAGGTATAACTGAACTTGTAAGTGCTTGGGTTAGGTTGAAAGCTTCAAAACATCTGCTGGTAAGGTGATCTTGGGAAAATAAGTTTCCATGGCCAGCCATGCACTGACGACCCTCCTTCTAGCACCAAAACTGTTGAGGCCTGGAAATTCGCAGGAGACAATAGTAAGGGATTCTCCCCAGTCAATGTTCCCAACTATCTCGTGACTGTTTGGTGTAGGGAATCCGTCCAGTTTGCGGTCCGGCTACCGTAGTTCAAGTAACGAAAAAACAAAAGGTTTTACCGGTTGCGGCCCAATCCACCGTGTATATTTTTGTATTTTTTGACATAAGTATGATATGCAAGTGCCTATTTAACATCCAGATTGATAAAGATGCAGGGAGCGGTCACAATGTGATGCGCAGGTTCTTACCTCTCGTCTTAAACTCTCTCGCATCTAAATCACACACAACAAGAAATTACAACTAACTCCCTAACCTATCCCTAGGGATAAAAGTTATCATTTATTAATGAGTAATGTAATTTGTACATGCATTATGAAAAATCACAGATAGTTGATACTTCTTTCAAAACGCATGAACATTAAAAGATATTTGAAGAACCAGATAGCCAATTGTTTATGAACAACACTCATTACTCAAAGTGGAAATCTTCATAAAATAAACCAGAGAACATTCATACAATAACATAGGTTCAAAGAGTTAGAATGGTCTCACAGTTAATGGACACAAAGCTGAAAACGAAATAGTTCATCTTCAACAAATCCATAGCACAACATTTGAATATTCCACCAAGCTTTCTCCAACAGGAAAACTGTAATTATCTATTGCAAAAGGAAATACTTCTTCTTACAATATGTCTTCACAAATCTAACTGGGAAAAAGTCCCTTTCTAAGTTCTGCTTTCAAATATTTATATTACAAGCAAAACTCTTGGGCTGCCCCCAAACGCGTGACCTTTTGGTCTCCTCAAACGTTTCGAACCCTTTCTCTTTATCTTTCTATACTCATTCATGATCTGATCAGTAACTGATAGATCTTTCGGTTCTGTGTCTTTTTCGCTACTCATTTTGTCTTTTCCTTCGTTTTCCCTTTTTGCGATTCTGCTGGTTCGACCTTTTTCCAAAGCTCGCAGCTATGCCTTCGCGCCACGATGGTCTGAAAATTCCCTCGAACGCTCCTGCCATTAAACGACAATAATCATTCATTGGGACAGTATTTTCAAGAAAATCCACTACATTAAATTATATCAACTACAATGGCTCAGCAGCAAGAAAAGGTCGGGTGCACCACTACTTCATCTAACTATGGGTTCGAAGGAAAACACCCACGACAAGGAACGGGGACTCATCGGACGCTAAAGGCATTGGAATCAGATGTTAAAAGCTCTGCCCCCAGCCGCAACGACGGATTCTGACAAGAATGGGTACTGCTAAATACTTTAGGCATATCGAAAGTTGGAAGAGTTTCGACATCGGAAGACGAAAGCTTTTCCCTGCCGCAACGGCGGAAAATAAAAATCTAAAGACACGTGAAATGCGGGCGGGAAAATACTTCATCGGAAGTCGGAAGGTTTTCCACTTTAGAAGCTGAATCACTTTGGGAGCCGCAATGGCGGAAGAAGAAAAGTTACGGGCAAGCGACTAAAAAAATGGCACGTCGGAAGTCGGAGCAATTTATACTTCAAGTGGCTAATTGATTTGCGAGCCGCAACGGCGAAGATATCAAAGAAAAATCATTCTGCAATGGGAAAATCTTTATCGGAGGAAAAAAATACTAACTGACCGGAAAGGTAATGCTTTCCGCAGCCGCAATGGCGAAAAAATAAAGGATAAACCAGTCTGCGATGTAAGGTCTGAATCAGCAGAAAAATGACTAACACATTGGAAGGATAATGACTTCCGTAGCCGCAACGGCGGAAGAGTAAAGCGTGCGACCTTTCGCAACGTCGGAGTTAAAAATGATCAATCAACCGGAAAAATAAAGCTTTCCTCAGCCACAACGGTGGAAGCCTAAGAATTACGGGGTCGACGAAGACAGCCAAGCGGGAATCGAAACATTAAAGAAATGATCGGGAGAGGAAGCAGCTTGCTTCCGCAACTGCAGAAGAAGAAGTAATAAGTGTTCCGATGCAAAACCAAAAAGTAGTCGATGTGAAAACAAACAAATTAGAAAGAAAATTCGAAGTCAAGACTCGCTATTTTTCCGCAACGGCGGAAGCTTTAACCAAACAAATTTTGGATTCCAACAAGCTGAAAATTGCTAAAGCATAATAAGAGATCATGGGATTCTATGCTGAAATATGCATTATGGGCTAATAGAATAACAGTCAAACAGGAAATCAGAACTTCTCCTTTCCAATTAGTGTATGGTACAGATGCAGTTTTTTGTGTTCAGTTGGGTATCCCAGTGATGAAGTTTTTTCAGGATTGTTAGGAAGAACCTAATGATATGCAGAGAAGGATTTATGCAATGATAGAGTTGCAGCAAAATAGAGAAAAGGTGGAAGAAAAGGCACAACTATACAGATTGAAGATAAAAGAAAGATTTGACAGGAAAATCAAAGATAATACTTTCTCAATAGGAGATATGGTTCTAAGATGGGATGCTAGGAAAGAGCAAAAAGGGAAATATGGTAAATTTGATAACCTTTGGTTTGGCCCCTTCCTAGTATCTAAGTTTTTGGAAAACAACACTTTTGTTATACAGACTTTGGAGGGTGAGGAATTGTCAAATCCTATTAATGGACAATTCCTCAAGCATTTCTACAGTTTTTTAGGTGAATTTTAGTTTTCATTGTATATACCGGTGTGAGTAAAACACACTAAGGACTCCATAACCCAATGGAAATTTTGCAGATTAGCAAGTAGCAGTAAATAAGGCACTGGTCTAAAGGTTCTTGAAGCCTCACAAGGAGGACTTCATCCCGTAGCAGGAGCCAGATGTTAGGTCATGATTTTGTCTTCCTTAGTTTTATGCTTTTATTTTTGTTTTTGAACCTTGCTAGTATTTTTGCTTCTAGAAAATTTTGTTCATAAAGATAATTTTGAGTTCAAACTTTTAATTTTCATGATTTTGATTTTTTTTAAGCCTGCTTTTATAAATTTTTCTTTGATTTCATTATTGAATGGTTTTACAAGGCATATATGGATTAAATAAGTTTTATAAATGACACTAAGGTTGAGATTGAACACATAAACCAAGTTTTAATCCTTATTAATGACCTAATGATGTGAAATTGTTTGATTGGACTTTCTTGTAGCGCAAGAGAAAAAATGATACACTAGAGTGCTACAAGAAAGTCTCGAATGCCAAAATCATCATTTTTTGAGTTTAATTTTTTGGGTGTCCTATCTCGGAGGGGCTAATCATATCATTTGATGCATTTGATACGTGTCTTGCATAGTTTTATCATTGAAACAGGTGGATGATCATCATAAGAGGTAGATTGTGGCGATTGCATGCAAAGCAGGATTAATGATGACAACGAGTAGAATGAGACAGATTTTTTCTGGAGTATGTTCCTTATCTGAAGGACATGAAGGATATTGAAGGTCGTGGCGAGGAGATGCTGCTGAGAAATAGGGATTTTTCAACTGAATGAGGAATTAGGGATTTTCAGCAGTGACTATTTGAAGTGGTATAGAGAGTTAGGGACAGGTGGAACATGAAATTTGACATGTAACCATTAAATGATTGCATTCCAGCGTTCGTATTGGTCTTCTGAATAGGTACCCCATGTGTCATTGCTAGGGTTTTCTTAATTTGGAGCTTTTCTGATAAAATCCATAATGATAAAATTCGAAGGAGAAATATGAGTTTTTCACCTAATACACTATGAATGATGAATAATTAACAAATATATTCAAAGTATTCATCATTTAAAACATTAAAATTCAAAGCAGAACTTGTTGGAATTCCCTGAACTCTGTGATTGGGTCAGACTTTTGTAATTTGGCACAAAAGATTTCCGAGCTGTGTGTTAGGACAGACTGCTATGATTTGAAAATAGTTAGATTGTGGGATATCGACAGGTGTTGTTAAACCATAGTCAATATGAAGAAAAGTGGAAAAACAAATAGAGCTGAGCCCACTGACCTAAGATGGGTAGACAATTTTTCAAAATGTGCAGAGTTATTTTCAAATGCAGGATGGTTAACATTTTTCAAAAAGATTGATGGTTATCATGCAAAGGTATCTCATAAATTTGCTTAGTGCTTTGATAAATACATTGTGTATTTTGATACTTTACAATTCAAAATAACTAAGGATTTGATAGCTGAGACAACAGGCATCTTAAATGAGGGAGAAGTTTGGTTTAAGAAGGTTCCATTCGCCTTCAATGCGCAAAAGTACTTGCTTCCTTCTGTGATTTCATATTGGGGTAAAGGTGTACCAATTCATAACTTCAAACCTGAATGGATTGATCCCATTAAAGTATTACAGAGTTATATTACCTCTGAGGGTAGATATGCTTTTGTTTTCAAATACCACTTTAGATTTCTTCAGCATCTTAGTAATGAGTCCAAGATGAACTTACCCTTCTTCTTTTTGAAGAGTCTGCAAAAGATGTCATGCAGGGTTAAGGAGCACCAAAATCATACAAGGAAGTCCATTTTCCATCATGGACTTATTAAACTTATCCTAAAAACTGTTTTGCAGAGTAGGGAAAAAACTTGGGAGTATTTCATTTTCTGGTCAGGTTTTCAAAATGATCAAGAGGGACAGTCTCATAGAAGACAAGCTGATAAAGGGCATTCTTTGGTTAGAAAGCTCAGGAAAATGGTAAATGTCAAAGATGAAGACAGGGTTAAATTAGTGGAAGTTTCAGATCATGCAAATGAAGAATTTGAATCTAAACAACACCTTAATGACAATGAAAGTACAAATTTACAGTCAGATATTAAGGAAGCCGAGCCTGTTGAAAATGTTGTACCTGCAGAGACAATTTCAGATGAGAAAGAGAATATTGAAGTTCAAAGACAAAGTCCTATCACAGTTATGTCATAAGATGAGAAGTGCCTATTTGATGATGATAAAGTCCCTATTACTGATGCAACTAGGGTTTGTACTGAGCAGGAATTTCATAGCCATGGTGATGAGGTAATACTGTCAAAAAGAAAGAAACTAAAAGTTGTTGAATTTGCCTCAGTTATTCATTAGGGTAAGGCTTTCAAAATGTTGGGGGAGATTTCTCTTGTTTGGAGACCTAAAACATGACCCAGAAATAAACTCAGACCGAATATGAAGAAGTTGCTGAACCGTAAATTGAATAAAGAAAGAGTAACAATGATAGATGATTCTTCATCTGAGGAAAAATTGAATGGTGATAAAGATGACAATAAGGGTAAAAGGACAATTGAATCAAAAAGAGACTCTGTCCTCATTGATACTAAAATATCTGATATATTTCTAGAAGTGCGAAGTCAAATGTTGCAGGAACAACAAGAAGGTGAAATAAATAGTTCTTACTCAAAGAAAAATGTGATGGTTGAGGAAAATCTTCCATGTAAAGCTGAGAGTGAAGAACACCTAGGATTTCCTAGAACACCTACATAATTGTTGCAAGAAGATGAAGAAATTTATAAGAGATTGAATATTCCATGGCTTCCAAATGAGATGCAAACCATAGCAGGAAATAAAACCTTTGATTCAGAAAAAGAGAATTTACAAAGAAGTGAAAAAAAATTATAAGTATTAGGTTGAGTAAATGCAGGAGACTAATGATGGCTTAGTCATGGAAAATAGAAGACTCAGAGAGGATTTGGAGGAGGTGAACATCCATTATGAGGAGCTGATTGCAGTTTCAAGAGAAGCATTGAAAATGAAGAGGAATACAAAAGGTCAATTCACAATGTTGAAGCAAACCATCCAGGACCTGCAACAACATAATGAAGAGTTAATGAGGAAGATTGCAGATATGGAGGCAGATCAGTTGAAGGCAAGAAGAAAATCTCAAGCCCTGGAAGGGATTTCCTTATTAGCTGAGGCAGCTAAGGATCTGTAAAGTTTGTTAAGATAATCAGTTATTAGTTAGGTTTGAAGGTTACTTTATTTTTGTAAAATTATTTAGATGAAACTATTTGATGGGTAGACTAAAAAATAGTTAGGGTTCAATTTCTTAACCAATTTTAGAGAATAGTATTAATGTAAGTCTCACAGAACACAAATGGTTCGATTTTTTGGCTCGCAAGAGGAGGTCAGCAGACTTGTTCATAAGCTAAGTAAAAAGACTGTTATGTGTATTTGAAAGACTGATTATGAAATATAGCGGCTCTATAAGGCCTTAAGTTAATTCTTTGGCTTAATTTATAACTTGTTTTAGTTACTCAGCTGGTAATTTCATTGCTTGTTTAAAGTTTTTATACTTGGAATGCTTGTCATCTGTGGGTGAATCTCAGTATTGTTTTCTGTTGGATTATGGTTATTATGTTATGCATCTCAGCCTTTCTATGCTTATGATTTAGTGTTTATTTGTATTTATGAATGCATGCCCTCTTGTCATCAAACTTCTCAACCAAAAAATCTTGAAAAACCTAAAAACCCTATTTTGTTTTACTGAGATTATTGAGATTGTGTTAGCTTGTTCTCTTGTAGTCTAGGAACAATTTCTGGCATAAACAAGATCCATGAGTTTTCTATCAAACATTCTACGGTGGAGGAAACAAAGGATTCCCCCTCACCCCAGAATGCAAATGTTTTTGCATAATCCTCTCAGAAGGGAAATCAGTAGCCCAGTGGGAAAAAGAAGAAAGGGAAAAAAGGTGAGGGAAACTAAAACAAGCAAAAACCCACAAACAATGCTGACGGGGGGAAAAAATAAAATAAGAAGGTGAAATTATCATGTAAGTTGTGCCATGAATATCACTTGAACCATATATGTCCCCTTACGGAAAAATCTTAGAAGCTGTTAAAAGGCCAACAACCAGCTGTCCTGAAGGATCCTTTTCCCCAAGGACAGAATTCAGCTTCAGCTTCAAATGCAGCAGGGGGCACCCCAAATATTCCTGACCCTAATTATATCAACATGGTTCAATCCCAGACTTTACTATAGACTAGGAACAAGAACTATGAAATAGAGGCTTCGGAGAAGGGTAAGTCGATAGGTGAAACTTCCAACCCTCTCATGATTGAGAAACGTGCCAAACTTATGCCCAAGATACCGAAAGGTGTCTTCAAAAAAACATTGCACAATCCCAATGCTAGGGCTGCAATGAACTACTCCATAGTTGAATATTTAGTCCAGAATCCTTGTGCGATATCGGCTTTAGAGGTGTTACAGAGTTGTCCCACCCAGCGAGATGCACTCTTAGCAGCCTTAGGCAGTATGGACTCATCAATCCTCATGGAGAATTTTAATTTGTCTGATGTCAAAATTATCCTGCCATATCATGTAGCCTTATTGATTGATGTCATCCATGGCAGAAAAATGATTAGAAGGTAAGTTGTCAACGAGGGTTCTTCTACATGTGTCATGTCCCTGTCTTGTTGGAAATCTCTTGGATATGTAGAGCTCATTCCATTGAACACCCTACTTACTGCTTTCGACAAAGGTCATTTCGTCCACATGGTATCCTAAGGACTTTCGAAATTAAGTTGGTAGGGAAAGCAATGTCTATTGAGGTAGAGGTGATTGATGCACCTTTCGATTATAACTTGCTCTTGTGGAGAAGTTGGACTTACACCATGTCATCTATTGCATCAGCCATATTTCAGGTAGTAGTGTTCCCACATGAAGGGAAGTTGGTTACTGTAGACCAACTCAGTTTTACTAGAAAAGGATGCATGGAAAATAATGATTCCACCGTACCATTGGTTGATCAAGTTAAACCTACTTCAGAGAGCTAAGGGGCTACAATGTATGCATCATTGATGGGCACATTTGATATTCCAGCTCTGATTAATTATCTAGGTTCTACTAGTGTAGGGAAGTCTATAACAACGGTTGTTGATAGAACAGATCCTTGGATTCTTCCTTCCCACCATGAACCTGAAGTGCCCTTATCGGTAGTGGAAGTACCTTATCAAGATATCATTCATACAGCCGTTGATCCCATTCCGGTCCCTCTCACAGTCTCAGAGGAACTGGAAGAAGCCTATATGCCCGCTTGGGCAGTGAATTCTTTGCATTCTAGAGACTACTTAGATATGGTTTTTCCTTCGGTTGAAGCAATTTTGGAAGCCATGTGTGGACTAGATAATATCTACGAGGATCTTCACCATTGATCCTATTTTATTCCAGAGTTAAGCAGAATCGAGAACCAGGAGTTCCATATGAGACTGGCAGGTGATGTTGATACACCTATTAATCCCTTACCAAGGGAAGGAATATTTGCTAAGGAGAATATGGAAAACATTTCCGCTATGATTCCTATCAACATATTTACAAAACCAAGCGTTGTGGAAAATGTACACATCAATGCGAACTACTCTCATGAGGAGATTGCGATCTATACATCCTTTTTTAAGGAATTCCGTGACGTATTTTCCTGGTCATATGAGGAGATTCCGGGCATAGATCCATCAATATTCGAGCATGAAATCCAAACTTACCTTGATGCTAGACCCGTTCGACAAAAGTTGAGACCTTTAAATCCGCGTAAAGCGGAAGTGGTTAAGGCTGAAGTTGAGAAACTGCTGAGAGTCAGTTTCATTTACTCGATAGCTTTGATAGAATGGGTATCCAACCCTATTCCTGTTGACAAAAAGAAAGGGACTATACACGTGTGTACTGACTTTCAGGATCTAAACAAATCTTGTCCCAAGGACAACTATCCCACACCATTCATAGATCAAATTACTGATGTATGTGTGAGAAGTGAAGTCTTTTCATTTATGGATGGTTTCTCTAGGTATAATCAAATTCAAATTAAACCAGATGACCAACATAAAACAACTTTTATTTGTCCTTGGGGTACCTTCACGTACAAGAAAATTCCCTTTGGATTGAAAAATGCAGGGGTAACCTTTCAGCAGGAAATGAATTTTTCCTTTCATGACATTAAAGCCATTGTCGAATTGTCCCTTGATGATCTGCCAGCACATTCTCATAAGAGGATCGATCACCCAAATCACTTGTGTTTGATTTTTGAACGATGTAGATACTACAAAATTTTCTTGAATACCCACAAGTTTATTTTCTGTGTCGAGTCAGGGAGACTTGGATTCATTGTTTCCAACAAAGGAATTTAGGTGGATCATTTGAAAGTTGAGGCCATCGTAAATCTGCCTCCTCCTCATTCTATCAGGTAGCTTCAAATCCTATAAGGGAAGTCCATCTTCCTTCTATGTTTTATGGTAAATTATGCCAATATTACTAAAGGTTTCATGCGCCCGTTGAAACATGACACCCCATTTGTATGGGAAGAAATCGCACAACTTGCATTCAAGGCATTAAAGAAAGCTTTGTTGTCAGCACCATTATTGCACCCGCCAGATTACTCTCGTGATTTTATATTGTACCTGGCCACATCTGAGTCGACCATGGGGGTAGTACTAGTCCAGGAGGACGATAAGCTCCAACAACATGTCATCTACTATCTCAGTCGTGCTTTAGCTAGCCCTGAACTTAGGTATTTCCATGTCAATAAGTTGGCCTTGGCAGATGTGTATGTTGTTCAGAGGTTGCGTCACTACATCTTACTGAGGACCACGACGGTAGTGGAGGATGTTAATCCTTTCCAATATGTTTTGTCCATACCAAATTATACGGAAGATTAGCAACGTAGCATACGAGCTAAATTTACCAGAGACAAGTCGAATTCACAACGTCTTTCATGTATCAAATCTCAAAATGTTGTTGGGTCAACAACAATCAGTTCAAACAACACTCCTCACTCTAGATGAATAAGGGAAACTAATCTTAGAACCAGAAGCTATCATTAACATCAGAGAGCAGAGATTACGCACTATAATGATCAAGGAATACCTCATTAAGTGGAAGAATTTCCCAGAAGAAGATGCATCATGGGAAACAGAGAAATTCATTCAGCAACACCCATCTTTACCCTGCTTTGAGGACAAAGCAATTTAAAAGGAGAAGGCAATGTTACAAATGTTAAATTTAAATATTAAGCTAGGTTAATTTTAGTAAATGTTTGTAATTAAACTAAGAGGTGACTTGAAAAGTCACCTCTCTTCCTCACTTAAGGTATAAATACCTAGGGAAATTATTATTGTAAACCATCTTCTTCATATTTATTACTTATACATTTTACATTACGTTTCTTTTCTCCTCCATTAACATTTCTACTATTTCAATTTTGTAATAGCATATACACATGAAAAAAACATGATTTAGTGAAAATAATAATAAATGCCATTTAAATGATAATGTTGAAGCAATATATCAATGGATGAGCTTGGAAAATGCTCAAATATATGTACCACTCTCTCATGTATCTCTTCATACATAACATCATTTATGGTGGAATGGTTGGGGGATCTAAACACCAAAATACTTTAATGCCGCATTATATTATTAACATGTTAAATGCTCACTTCCATACATAATGTCTTAGAATTTATATTTTACATTCAATCCCATTGTTTTCTCCTCCAACATTGATGTGTGAGATTCCATGACATTTAGCAAATAGACTTCCATTTGCATTAATCCTAGTTTTTGTCAATTCCAAAACTCAGAGGTGCACTACAAACATTTTCTTTTAATGTGGTTAGTCTAGATAGTAGATAGTTTGGATTTTGGGACAAGTTACTGTGTTTAATAATTCCATTAAAGGACGGTGATAGTATATGTCATACGAGTCATACCTTGTATTACATGACTTGGGACCTTAAATTATAGAATCTGAGTGCTAATTAAGTCACATTAATAAATCGAACTTTCTCGCTTCTCTTTCTTCTATCTACAAGTATTTTGTATGTATTGATTATGTACAAAATTGAAGAAATCCATGACTTCAAATATTTCATAAAAGGTTAGCAAAACGATACCCGTCAATATTCTTCATTCAAAGATAAGATTTACATCATGGTTTAGGCAAAGAAATTATGAATCCTAATACCATGATGATAGATAAAAGAAATAATAACTTTAAATCTTTCCAACCACAAATCATGGAAACATTTCTTCCATTTAAATGAAATTGATAGTTTGAACATTGCATAAATACTAGCAAATATAATAAACTAGATTTTGTAAAAGACCATTCATTTATAGAAACTAGGTAAAAGCTAATATGTAGAATTATGTATGATTTAAGACATCATATTCTATCAAGGTAATAAATGTGGAATAAAAAACGAAAATGATTTATCGGATTTTATTTAAATTATGAACATAAAACAATAAATAAATTTCAAAAAATTTTACACAATTGAATTCCAACATACCTTTACAAAATAAAAAATTTCATCTTCAACTTGAGCTACAACAACCATTATTTTCATGTGAGATGCAAAATGATTCCTTTGCAATATCTGCACAGGTTGTCCATTACCCCTGCAAGTATCACAAGGAAAATTGTATTCAACATGACGTTATTATTTATAATAAAATGTAAGTAATTTGATAGATCATGTGTTGGCATTAACATTTCAAGGATAGAAGACATTGTTAACATGTTGTATCAACATTGAAAGAAACTCCAACTAAGATTTATTGCTCTACATAGTGCATAATTGTGTACCAATGTCACTTGAAACAGAAAATGGTTTGGCTTTCTGTAACAATCAGTTCCACAAACTGCATTCAAGTTTGAGGAAATACTGAAAAACTTTGTAGCACGGGAACACTTCCCTGCACCTAGGACCCTCAAGTTCCTGTGTACCAAGGTAGTTATGGGAGGGTAGAAGACCACTCCTTTTGGCTAGAGACAACCCCAAGAATGTTCGTAATGCCCATGAGGTTGTCCCTGTGAAGAATAAGGGATGTCTTGGAGACATGTAGGCTAGTCAAAGGTGACTGGTTGAAGACAAAACCTATCAAAACCAACTGGTTTGATAGGTTTTGTACCAGTGTGCCTCTTTCCACCAAAAAAAATAAAATAAAACTAAAAACACAAAATCTAAAACCCTACACTATCCCATAACCTAACTTTGATATATTTAATGATGCCCCCTTACTACCATGAATGGACTTATCCTGCATGACTTGCAGCTACTCCCACTATCATAGGTTATGGGCATTGGTGTTGGTTCTTAAAGGTCATCGAGTTAAAGTTCCAAGGATACCCATCCAAAGAATGTAGAGTATCTAATTTCAGAACATTACGTAGATTGATTTGATTGTAGACTATAGTATGATTACTTTTGGACTCTGCAAACCTTTTAGAACCTCAGTATTAATGTATTTTGGTTCAGAAGTGTATTTCACTTGTGCTAATTTGCTATATTCACCATAAAATACATGAGAACTGTGCATATTTGGTGTGTAATGATTTGGACTTACATGGATGTACATGAAGATATATATATGTTTATCAAATTTTATGTATTTTTTAGTTGACTAGTTTAGTGTCCTATTTGTTACCAGTTCCCGTCTTTCCAGTTTTTGGGGTCAACTGGTCTGATCAGCGGTTCAGTCTTCATAACATTGCTATGTTGTTATATACCTCAATTCTATTAAATAAAATTTTCTATTAAATAAATTTTCATTTTCATTCTTATGTTGGTATATACTTCACTGTTTTGGGAGTTTTGTTTAGGGTCTTTATTTTGATTTTCTCTATTAATGTTTTTTAATTAATTTGAAAATTGTTAGTATCCATAATAGGCATAGCACTAAACTGGAGCAAAACACTCTTTATAAATTCCAAAAAGTGGCAAACCCTATCAGCTACACACCTTTTCTTCCATAAACCATAACAACAACTAAAAACTATGCCAAAACCTTGAAACCACCAAGGGAGAAAGACTTTCCATGGGCTTGTTGAGAAATGATTCAGCAAAAATTGAAGCTCAAGAGTAAATTTCCCTTTTCGAGTGTTGTGATGACATAAAAAGATTCAAATACCACCTTGCACAAATCTTTGTGCGTGACGTTAATCCTTGCATTGGTATCCCCCAAGATGTTGAGCATTAAGAAAAATCGGCACCTGAAACCCTTATAAAGTTAAAGCCAAGAAACCAATAATAAAAAAAGATCTGGTAGCGATTGCAATTGCATAAACTTATTCTACTACCACCTTGTCATTGCCATCTGCAGAATCTACAAAGCCTGAGTTTTACTGTTACAAACACCCCACATGTTCAAAGTAAAAGCCAAAGTGCCACATCCTATCCCTAAAAATATCAATTGTGGGGGTGGTAAAATTTCCCGAATTGCAAAGGGGGCTCTTAGGAATGGGATTTTTCTCTTTGTCACAACACTTGCAAAGGCTCTTACACAATACTGAATGCACATTTTCTGCATGATGGGGGAAATGGTGTTGATGCTTGTGGAGTAATAGTAGAACGAAAAGAATAAGAGTATAATGTTAAATGATGATCAAAAGGAAAAAAGAATAGGAAATCCCAACTTAATGTATATCAACATTTATTTATCTTGAATAAGTTGCTATCAAGAAAATTGTAAGTAAAAGTTTATTAGAATATAAAAATAATATCTAAAAATATTAAAAAAACTCAAAATTTAAATTGTTCTAAAAAAATTTGTAACGTTTTAATATTACATATTGACATTTTTTGAATTGGGATTTAGGAATTTATAGTAATGTTTTAATATTACATATCAACATTTTTTGAATTAGGATTGGAACGGATATATAGCAATAATATAGTTATTGGAGTGAACTTCCCCTACATCCTTATCCTAATCTATGGTAGAAGCAGAAAATTCATCCAGAGATTCTAAAACCTTTTCAATTCACAGTCAACTTGAAATACTTGCTAAAATTTTATATTATTAGGGATACTAGGTCTACACCTTAATTGAACATCATAATTTAATTTCAAAGGCAGAGGATGTCTAGAATCACTTGCTGATATGGCCAATGAATCTGCCTAGTTATTTTCACTTTTGGGAATTAAATGAATGTTGAAAGCAAGGAAGAATTTATCAATTAAGTCCAATACCTCATTTCTATAAGGTTTCAATCTTGACTGCTTGGTCTCGTACAAATTTATGACTTCTTGAACAACTAATTTTTTACATAGAAAAAACCATAAAAACCATTTTCTTCCTATTCATAAGAATAAAATAAAAAGATGGTGTTAACACTCACAATGTACCCAAGTTGTGAAAGGTAGATCCCAAGGTAACAACAAAAACCACTTTAGAATGTATTTCTGACCTAATACAATCAAAGAGGGATCTCTCACTATTTACAATTTTTTTTATACTCGTGATATATCAATCAAAGACAATCAGATGGTCAGATTTCTGATGGGACAAATAGGACAAGTTTGTTTTAAAAGACTTGTTAGGACGGTCATGGAGGAGACCATTGGGAAATGGAGTCAATAATCAGATCTGAAATAGATTGCAGGAGGTAGGCTTTTGAAAGTTTATGAACATAGGCAAGGTAGGAACCATTTCCTCAGTCTTGAGGTATTAGCAGGTTGATTAGTAGACAATGGGAGACATTCCATCAAACAGAGCACCTCTAGGGTGAATTCTGCAAGACTTTAGAAGAAAATATTTTGAAAATGCTTGAACAATGGACTTAGAACATGCAGGATGAATTCTAGCCCATAAAAACTAATACTCAAGCATGAAAGCAAATACAAAATGGAGTGGGAAACAGGATAAACAATCACATAAAGAAATGACTTACTGAAGAAAAAGATGGCACAAGAATCTCTGACATGAAAAAGATTTTACATTCCTCTTCTGCAAATTTCATTCATTTACTGAAAACTTGAAGCCTTTACAATGTAGAGTATCTCTTCTCTTGAAAATCCTCCCTTAAAACTATCAGTTACATTTTAATTTCTATAAGAATAACCTCTACCTAACTTTGAATTCAAAACCTAACTCAACTCTAAAAATAGAAACAGTTACAACGACATTTCTCATGCATATGTTTAATGGTGATATATGTGTGAAATATGGGAGAGGTTTTTATAACTAGACATGTTCCCAACAAAACCCATGTCTTAATTTCTCCAAAATCATCTCAATCTCCTCTAAATATTCCTTTTAAGATGATGACTCAAATAATAAAATTGTATATTTCTGGAAAAATGACTTGTGAATATATTTTAAATTATCCCAACCTGTGATTAATGTGTAAAAATTGAAGGAGGGTTTTTATTATATTACTGTTAGGAATAAAAACCTCTCTTATTTTTGTAAAATTAAATTCCATTTGTCCAAAACAATGCTTTCAATTTGATGGCCGAAATAGTCCTTTGGAAAACATGAAAAATGGCCTCTACAACTAACTTGGTTGTGGATAAACCATAGTACCTGTGTGAAAACGGAAAGAGGTTATTGTGTATAGGTATGCTTTTAATAAAATCCTCTTTCAATGTCTCAAAATTCATCTTAATTTTATGTAAAAAATTATTTTAATTTGATGACTAGAACAATCATTTTGAAATCTGAACATTTTCCCTCTAAACATGAATTTTCTTCTCCCAATATGTAGTACCTGGGTAAAAAATGAGAGAGGTTATTGTATATAAAAATGTTATTATGAAAAACCTCTTTCATTTTTTGAAAATTATTCTTTGTTTACTGAAAGCGGGTCGTTGAATAAAATCACTAAAACAGTCATTTTCGGAAAAAATATGCTATGTAAATATGGCAGATTGTATCCTTCCTTTCACGCACAGCATACAAATGAAATAATTTCTCAAAACCAAGTCACATTTACCTTTACATAATGGTCTATTTCATAGCCTTCACTGAGTTGTTTTTCTTAAACCATTTTTCTCGGCGGAATTCACCAAAAGTTACCACGTGGAAAGTGGTTTAAATTCCGCTACCACCTTTCCAATTTAACCACCTCACAACTTTACTCTTCGGAAACACTAATACATGTTGATTAGTTTTCATTTTTGACTTTGGAAAAAATATCCAAAACTATATAAGTTTGAATATAAATAAAATAATAGGTTTATAAAACCCATTTTATAAAGTTCATTCAAAAGTTAATAAAACTTTTTGCCCCACTTGTAAAAAAATTATTTCTCTTTTTATCTAAAATTCCTTTAACTTCTCTTCTTTTCTAACTTGGAAATAGCTTAATGAGAAAACTTTGGAAACCAACTCAATCACCCATGAAAACTTAAAATTTTTAAGGCAATAAGACCAATTCCGACAAAAAAAAAATTAGTGCTAACAACTGGCTCCAACTAGGGATGCTATCCTCCCTGCGAGGTAGCAAAGAACCCCGTAAACCAGGTGCCAAATCCATTGGGTTCCTCTTAATTTTCTCTAAAATCCTCAACCTGTTTTGAACTAAACCATCAACTGAAACCATTTTGCAAACAAATCCCACTCTGTCAACCTGTAACCTGTAACTAGATTGCACTTGAAACTGAAACCAAACTGAAAACTACTGAAATAAATGATCACCATGTCGAGCTTATTAATGCCTACCTATCTCACTTAACTAATCACAAATGCCCAGTCAAGCAAAATATGACTTCCAATGAAGCCAATCAAGCAATTTACCCAATAATTCCATTTCTTCCTCACGCTTGATCGAAATTAGAACATAAGAACAAAATAGCAATAGGTTATGATGAAAACTTTGTCCTTTGCTGCAAACATATAACCAACTACTCCATCTGAAAAATTTATCCATATACTCTGCTACTGGATCATAAAAAACATGACAAATTTCAAAATACTCAATCACTTGTTTGTCATGACAAGGCTGTCCAAAAAGTAACTCCTCTTGCATATTGTCAAACCGATCTTTAGAAGAGATTTGAAAGGAATTCTCATGATTGTTTGTCAATGATATATCAACAACTTTATTTAATATTTCTACATTTACAACTCCATTATTCTCAAGCACTTCAAGAGGAATATCATTTTGTTCTTCAACAAGATTAAACAGAAAGATGTCTTCTTGACAAAATGTTTCTGAATTGGAAAGATTTAAAGAAACATCCCATTGAGAGTCCTCATATCCTTCTTTGTGATCCCTTTGTTTATTGCACACTGTTGGTTCTTTCACATACTGAGATTGATGGCATGATTTCTCTTCCTTCTTATTATATATATGTAGACTAATTTTTTCTTTAAAACCATCACTAACATAAGTTTTAACAAGCTGACCACAATCATCAGAAAAAACATCAGGAGTATAACCCTCTTCTTTCACATCACTATGCTGATCATCTTCATGCTCATATCTTTTTTCCAATTCTAATCCAAGGGATGATTTCTCTTTAATTGTATTTTTAGAAAATAAATATGTGGAGGGACTGTAGGACTGAAAATTTGTAGAATCAGAATTCTTTATGTAATAACCCACATAAGCATTAGAATTTAGAGGAAATTGCTGCTGCAAAAAGAAATTTTTTGATTGGGAATAAGCAGCCTTATCTTGAAATACAACTTCAGAAGTTGAATAATATGAAGAAGGCTTTGATTGAACATCCCAACTTCCTTCTTGGACACACAAAGAATGACAAGACTGTTGCAAATTATCATCTACTTTAGGATAAGAAATGTAGCTGGTTGAATCAGAATTTTGGCTCATGTCCTTTTCAGTAGAGGGAGAAATGATTAACTGTTGAGATTTTTCTTGAATGTGAAGACAACTAATTTGTATTTCTTTTTTCAGAAATGGGTTCTCATATAAAATTTCTAAAAGCTCTTCATCCATTAAATCATCATCACCATACAATTTTTCAAAATATTCAATGAAAATTTTAACATGCATACAACAATCTTGAACCAACAACAAGGAGGGGTATTGGTTTTTGTAATGTTCATGAAATACTGTATGAAAATCAGTAAGGGAAAACAAACTTTCTGATAGTAACTCTTTATAACATGACCTTGCATCTCCTTCTAAAGTAGCCATGAACATTTTCATTAAAGAATCCTCATGCAATTTAACTCCCAGCTTATGTATATGTATATGAAATCTAACCAAATGAAGGGAAGCATCATCATTCTTTTGATCTTTAAACTTTGGAAGACCTGTTTTCCAATCCACTTTAGGTATTTGATTTAGAAAACCAGGAATGTGAGCACGATTCATAAGAGCATACCTTGTAGACAAAGAACTCATCTCGACAAATGAATAAACTGAATCAACTCTTCAAACTTTGCAATCTTTTGACAGTGGAGTCGCCGTAGGAATTCTAAAAATTGGATTCTTCGAAGATGGAGTCGCCAGGTGAAAGATGCAAAACCTTGCTGATATCTGACTGTTCTTCACCATCAACAGTCAAATCTGAAAGTATGTCGTTTATACCCAGGGAATATTTGAACCTTTGTTCCTCGACAACGGTGCCAATTTGTTAACACTCAGAATGTACCTAGGTTGTGAAAGGTATATCCCAAGGTAACAACAAAAACCAATTTAGAATGCATTTCTGACCTAATAAAATCAGAGAGGGATCTCTCACTATTTACAATTTTTTTATACTCATGATATTTCAATCAAAGACAATCAGATGGTCAGATTTCTGATGGGACAAATAGGACAAGTTTGTTTTAAAAGACTTGGTAGGACGGTCATGGAGGAGACCATTGGGAAATGGAGTCAATAATCAGATCTGAAATAGATTGTAGGAGGTAGGGTTTTGAAAGTTTATGAACAGAGGCAAGGTAGGCACCATTTCCTCAGTCTTGAGGTATTAGCAGGTTGATTAGTAGACAACGAGAGACATTCCATCAAACAAAGCACCTCTAGGGTGAATTCTGCAAGACTTTAGAAGAAATTTTTTTGAAAATGCTTGAACAATAGACCTAGAGCATGCAGGATGAATTCTAGCCCATAAAAACTAATGCTCAAGCATGAAAGCAAATACAAAATGGAGTGGAAAACAGGTTAAACAATCACATAAAGAAATGACTTACTGAAGAAAAAGATGGCATAATAATCTTTGACATGAAAAAGATTTAACATTCCTCCTCTGCAAATTTCATTCATTTACTGAAAAATTGAATCCTTTACAATGTAGAGTATCTCCGCTCTTGAAAATCCTCCCTTAAAACTATCAATTACATTTTAATTTATATAAGAATAACGTCTACCTAACTTTGAATTCAAAACCTAACTAAACTCTAAAAATAGAAACAATTACAACAACGTTTCTCATGCATATCTCTAATGGTGACAGCTGTGTGAAATCTAGGAGAGGTTTTTATAACTGGACATGTGCCAAAGAAATCCCATGTCTTCATTTCTCCAAAATCATCTCAATATCCTCGAAATATTCCTTTGAAGATGATGACTCAAATAATAAAATTGTATATTTCTGGAAAAATGACTTGTGAAGATATTTTAAACTATCCCAACCTGTGATTACTGTGTAAAAAATGAAGGAGGTTTTTTATTATATTCCTGTTAGGAATAAAAACCTCTCTCATGTTTGTCAAATTAAATTCCATTTGTCCAAAACAATGCTTTGAATTTGATGGCTAAAATAGTCCTTTGGAAAACATGAACAATGGCCTATACAACTGACTTTTTTACTGATAAACCATAGTACCTGTGTGAAAACTGAAAGAGGTTATTGTGGATAGGTATGTTTTGAAGAAAATACTCTTTCAATTTCTCAAAATTCATCTTCATTTTATGTAAACAATTATTTTAAATTGATGACTAGAACAGTTGTTTTGAAATCTGAACATTTTCCCTCTAAAGATGACTTTTCTACTCCCAATCTGTAGCACCTGGGTAAAAACTGAGAGAGTTTATTGTATATAATAATGTTATGATTAAAAACCTCTTTCTGTTTTTGAAAATTATTCTTTTTTTGTTGAAACCAGGTCGTTGAATAAAATGACTAAAACAGTCATTTTCAGAAGAAAAAAAATATGCTATGTAAATATGGCAGATTGTCTCCTTCCTTTCGCGTGCAGCATACAAATGAAATAATTTTTCAAAACCAAGTCACCTTTACCTTTACATAATGGTCTATTTCAGAGCCTTCACTAAGTTGTTTTTCTTAAACCATTTTTCTCCGCGGAATTCACCAAAAGTTACCATGTGGAAAGTGGTTTAAATTCCACTACCACCATTCCAATTTAACCACCTCACAAATTTACTCTCCGGAAACACTAATACCTGTTGATGAGTTTTCACACATTGGATTAATAAGAGGCTGCTTTTTGACTTTGGAAAAAATATCCAAAACTATATAAGTTTGAATATAAATAAAATAATAGGTTTATAAAACCCATTTNACTTGTGAAAAAATTATTTCTCTTTTTATCTAAAATTCCTTTAACTTCTCTTATTTGCCAACTTGGAAATAGCTTAATGAGAAAACTTTGAAAACGAACTCAATCACCCATGAAAACTTAAAATTTTGAAGGCAATAAGATCAATTCCGACAAAAATAAATATAGTGCTAACATATGGCATACATCTTCTCAAGTTATCAATAAAGAAAATCATAAAATATCAACCCACAATTTATTTATACAAATAACAAACCAGCTAATAACTATCCTTAACTAGAGGTTAAGTACTTGAAATCATTCTATCAATAGAGGGTTCTAAAAAAACAGATATGCCCACAGACGACTTCTTCATGAAGGAAATCTTGCTACCAAGAGACTGTAAGCACGAATTGATTGGAATATAAAAATTATAATTAAAAACCCAAAATTTCCAACAGAAATTTCTCCAACAATTAAAACTGGAATAGCTCATTAACATGGAAAACAGATACATGAACCCTTCTATGAAATAATTCTTGATTTTTATTTTTCCTCGGTATTAGTGATCGTAATAAATTTTTGGAGTTAAAGAGAAAGTTGTAATTCTAAGAATTGATGTACAAAATGATAGGTATAGGTGGTGATATGACATAATTTACTATCCCTTAATAGCTAATATAGGTAAAACTGGAGCAAGTGTAATAAAAGATGGGATTCATTTAGGGTATTGATTTAGATTGTATACCCACTGAATCTGTTACAATACCTCCATTATCAAATTTTGGCTCAATGGTAGACTAACACGCCAAAATTGATGTAACAAATCCCTATCAAACTCATACTTCAAAATCCCCTTTTTAGGGTCAGGCACCCTATTTTAATGATAGATGTCTGGCTCTGTGTGGAGAACGAAAGATTCATTTTTGGCCATTTGCATTTTCTTTTGCTTCTCAAAATGTTTACAAACCCAAAAGCTTCTACCTCGATGATTACTTTGACATTACCACACCAATATTACATGATTCAACCAAATTGATAGATAAAAATTATAAAATTTGAAACAAAAATTAAAATCATTCTCAATTTCTCATAGTTAAGGAACATTGGAACCCAATCCTCAACAAAGAAACAAAGCCACAAATAAAGGAGAATTGGCCAAATGTCAAGACTGGGAGGAAGAAGCTTGGACATACTAATGATGGCTTGTTTTGATGATATTGTTCCTCAAATTGTTGAAGTAAATGATTGTTAAGAGATGTGGGACACTTTATGTCTTTCATACAAAACATCTAATGAGTCGAGTCTGTTGTATTTGAAAAATAAAGTGCCATATATTTACAGGTCTGAGATTGACTTAGTCACAAGTCACCTAATCAAGTTGAAATACATTAGTAATTAGTTGCATCCAATAGGATATATAATAAAAAATTCTCAAATCATAGATATTACTATTAGTATCTTGCCTAAGAAATTCAAAATGCTTCTGTCCAGTTTTACTATGGCCCATAAGACCGCATATGTCTCATTTGATTAGTTGAAATGAAGGTCTAGAAATAGGAACAGAGACTCTACATGTTTAGTAACGAAAGCATAGAACACGTTTTTTCCATAAAAATGAAAATTAAGTATGGTACAAGTCAGCAAAAGAACAAGAAACAAAATACTGGTTGACAAAATAAGGGTGACCACTGACAGGTTATGACAATAATAACAACAACCGAGGCAATAAGATAAATTTCTTGAAGAAATCAAAGATAAACAAAAAAATTACTATCATTAATGTGGGAAGCTCAGCCACTCTGAGAGACATTGCAGAAAGAAACAATGTGATCTTTCTAATAGCAATAAGAGGTTCACACATAATGTGCCAGACCATAGTAAGTGACAGAAAGATGTAGGTAAAGGCAATAATCAATTATTTTCTTCCTTAATGGAAGAAAATGACACATGGAGTCAGGCACCCTGTTTTAATGAAACGAGTGTGGCTCTGTGTGGAGAACTAAAGAATTCATTTTTGGCCATTTGCATTTTCTTTTTCTTCACAAAATGTTTACATCTCCAAAATATTCTACCTCAATGACTACTTTGACATTACCACACCAATCTTACATGATTCAACCAAATTGATAGACAATAATTATAAAATTTGAAACAAAAATTAAAATCATTCTCAATTTCTCGTAGTTAGGGAACTTTGGAACCCAATACTCAACAAAGAAACAAAGCCAGCAAATAAAGGAGAATTGGCCAAATGTCAAGACTGAGAACAAGAAGCTTGGGCATACTCATGATGGCTTCCTTTCATGATATTATTCCTCAAATTGTTGAAGAAAATGATTGTTAAGAGACATGGGACACTTGAAGTCTTTCATACAAAACATCTAACGAGTCGAGTCTGTTGTATTTGAAAAATAAAGTGCAATATATTTAGAGCTCTCACATTGACTTCGTCACAAATCACCTAATCAAGTTGAAATACATTAAGAATTAGTTGCATCCAATAGGACACATAATCAAAGATTCTCAAATCATAGATATTACTATTAGTATCTTGCCTAAGAAATTCAAAATGTTTCTTGCCAGTTTTACTATGGCCCATAAGACCTCATATGTCTCATTAGATTAGTTGAAAGGAAGGTATGTCAACAGGAATAGAGACTCTACATATTTGGTAACGAAAGCATAGAACACATTTTTGCCATAAAAATGAAAATTAAGTATGGTAAAGGCCAACAAAAGAAAAAGAAACAAAAAAATGGTTGACATAATAAGGATGACCACTGACATGGTATGACAGTAATAATAACAACCAGGGAAATAAGAGAAATTTCTTGAAGAACTGACAGACAAACAGAAAAATTAATGTCATTAATGTGGGAAGCTCAATCACTCGGAGAGACATTGCAAAAAGAAAGAATATGATCTTTCTAATAGAAATAAGAGGATTGCACATAATGTGCCAAATAATAGTCATCGATAGAAATATGTGGGTAAAGGAAAAAATCTATTATTTTCTTCCTTCATGGCAGAAAATGACGCATGTGTCAGGAACCTGTTTTAATGACACATGTGTGGCTTTGTGTGGAGAACTAAAGAATTCATTTTTGGCCATTTGCATTTTCATTTTCTTCTCAAAATGTTTACATCTCCGAAAGCTTCTACCTCGATGACTACTTTGACATTACCACACTAATCTTACATGATTCAACCAAATTGATAGACAAAAATGATAAAATTTGAAACAAAAACTAAAATCATTCTCAATTTCTCATAGTTAGGGAACTTTGGAAGCCAATCCTCAACAAAGAAACATAGCCAACAAATAAAGGAGAATTAGCAAGATGTTAAGACTGAGAACAAGAATCTTGGCCATAGTAATGATGGCTTCCTTTGATGATATTATTCATCAAATTGTTGAAGCAAATGATTGTTAAGAGATGTAAGACACTTTAAGTCTTTCATACAAAACATCTAATGAGTTGATTCTGTCGTATTTGAAAAATAAAGTGCAATATATTTAGAGGTCTAACATTGACTTAGTCACAAGTCTCCTAATCAAGTTGAAATACATTAAGAATTAGTTGCATCAAATAGGACAGATAATCAAATATTCTGAAATCATAGATATTACTATTAGTAGCTTGCCTAAGAAATTCAAAATGTTTCTTGCCAGTTTTACTATGGTCCATAAGACCTCATATGTATCATTTGCTTAGTTTAAAGGAAGGTATGGCAACAGGAACAGAGAATCTACATGTTTGGTAACGAAAGAATAGAACACGTTTTCACTATAAAAATGAAAATGAAGTATGGTAAAGTTCAAAAAAAGAACTAGCAACAAAAGAATGGTTGACAGAATAAGGGTGACCACTCGCACGGTATGACAATAATAACAACCAGGGAAATAACTTAATAAGAGAAATTTCTTGAAGAAATGACATACAAATAGAAAAATTAATGTCATTAATGTGGGAAGCTCAACCACTCTGAGAGACATTGTATAAAGAAACAATATGATATTTCTAATAGAAATAAGAGGTTTGCACATAATGTGTCAGACAATAACTAGTGACAAAAAGATGTAGGTAAAGGCAATAATGTGTTATTTTCTTCTTTAATGGTATAAAATGAAATCTAAGGAAATTTTTAAGGATCCATACTTATCTTAAAGTGTAGAAACCTTGGTGAATCATACAAATTCTTAAAATGCCAACCATAAAATATTTGGTGATACTTTTGTAAAAATGTTCAAATTTCTAAAGATACAAATGAGCATGATCTAACACTTGGATGGGAAATTTTTGGTAATGACTAGGCCACCTCTAGAGAGTGGCTTCCTCTTCTACATACTTGGAGGTGTTTTGATGATCCACACAGCATTATTATATGGGTCATCCCCTTCTACCACTCACAAGCACCACTTTTGAGAGGGATTGGTTGTATTTGGGCTAAAGCGTTCCATGGTTTTACAACCTCTAGACCCAGTACAAACACTTGACCTTTACTTGAGGTTGAAGCTCCACTTTAGGAGAAAAAGTTAGAACTTGTATTGACCATATGGAAGAGACATCCCCCTTTTGAGTACCTTTTCACTCACACATATGACAATTCTTAAGGAGAGTTCAGTTCAATTGAGGAATATAGTTGTAGATTAATCCATAGTTGATGATTTGGCACACTTGTTATTGCTTTAAATGAGCTCATTTCACTTAGGATAATTTTGAGGGTCAAAACCCTCAGGTTTTGGACCCCTCTTGCGTAATTTGATTCCATCTTGTGGATCTCTCCTCTTCCAGGAGTTGCTTTCATTTTATTCATGGATAATTCTACTCACAAAAGTGGTGTACCCTCGCCTCTTGGGAATATGGTTAGAGTTTTGGTATTTTGACCATGTCTTGAGGAGGTTTTTGTTGTTATTTTATCGAGGAGTTTGTTAGTCTCTCTTCCTATATAAAACACTATCCTCTCATTGTAAAAATTGTTAAAAACTTGCGGAGATCACACTATTTTGGCTCTTGCATAGTTCTTGTGGTGAAAGTACATGGATTGTTGATGCTAGCGCTATGATATGGATGCTTTTTCTTGCTTGGCTTTACTCATGGATCAACAATTGCTTCTTCTTTGGGATTATTTGCAAGTAATATCTTTACTTTTGTAAGGTTCAATTGCTTGATTGCAGACAAATAGATGGTGTTTTTAACTCATGATTGTATTCCCTAAGAGTCCATGGTTGAAGAATATTATTTCCAAAATAGTATCGAAGAAACGATTTCGATGATTCCCTTGTAGATCCTTAGGTGAATTACATCCTTCTTTGTATTTGATAGGGTTTGGCACTCAAACCTTAGGTATTCTACTTGGATGCTAGCTTGCTCCCATTTCCTAGCTATTCTTAGAGAACTCTCTCCTTTGGATCTTGCTTAGTTCTTGTGGTAAAATTTCAATGATCGTTGATAATAGCGCTATGATGTGTATTCTTTGCTGATGCTTGGGCTTAATCTTGGATCAATAATTGCTTCTTATTTGGAATCATTTTTAAATTGTAACTAATCTCTTTACTTTTGTAAGGTTAAATTGTTTGAATGTGGAAAAATAGTTGGTGTGGTTTTAGCTCATGATTGTATGCCCTAGGATTTCATGGTTGAAGAATACTATGCCAAAGGTAGTATTTAAGAAACCACTTAGGTGATTCCTTTGTAGATCCTTAGGTGAATTATATTCTTCCTCGGATTTGAACTTGCAGTATTTTCCACAATTGATTTTCCAACCTTGTCAGTATTAGGAAGCAAGCCATGTCGTTCAAAAACATTCTTCAGTTTGCCACTCTGATGCATTTCAAGGGTGTTTCATAGCCTCCAAGAAGCTCACCCTTACAATACAGTTGTGGAAAGGTTGGACAGTTAGAAAATACCTGCATTCGCTTGTGTAGTTATTCATCGCTCAGAATATCAAAGCTACTAAACTCCACACCCACCTCTTTTAAAACCTCCATATCCTTTCTGCTAAATCCACATCGTGGTTGATCAGGGGTTCCTTTCATAAAAAAAAGATACAGGTTTGGAGTCCACAAGTTATTGTATTTTTCCCTTCAACCCAGTATTTGATGTAGCAACGATGCTATCAAACAATGGAGACCCATTTATTTCCAAAGCAGGAGTAATTGAGCTCACGTGGTTTAAGGATCTAGAAGAAAACTTGGACACTTTATTAGCTAATTCTGATGGATTTGTGCATTCCAATGTATCTATTACCTTTCCATATTGCATAAAATACTATATATGAGGGCACTTGAATTATAGCGAATATCCTGAGATCCAGAACTAGGAAAACAATTGCAATAATTACTAAACACCCAGCCTCAGCATGCCAGGGGATAAAATTAAGGAGCCATATTTTTTCTTGTTCTTGAAAGTGTATGAGTTTCCGCGAACATTTATTATCATAATAATACGACCACCATGAACATTAACAAAATATATATGTGCGTCTCATGCTCGACATCCTAAAGAGGTAGGAAAAAACATAAAAATAAAAATAAAAATATGATAAAATAAATATCAAAAGTTTAAAATACAAGTTTTCAAATAAGATTAACGAAAACAATAAACATTCAAATTTGTAGGCAATCTAATCAGTTTTCTCTATCAGTTAAAGAATTGACTCAGAGTGGTAATAGGCATATTATACCATGGAGCCAACAGAAAAATATGTATATCAGATCTCTTAACCCAAAAACAATTATTTTATCTTAAATGGAAAAAACTTGACATTAGTAATTACTAATTAGTATTACACATTTACAAATCAAATCACACATTTACAAATCAAATCAGTAATCAATTTAGCACACAAACTGCCAACTAGTGGGAAGCCAATTTCATGACAACATAAGAATACACCAATGAGTCTTCTATCTAGTTTGCATGGTGAATACCATGAATTAATAACAAAGACAGGAGTTTCAAGAAATTTATCTGAAAGCTATACAAATATGTACAAGAGAGTGAGAGTAGATGAAGTCACACAAAAAATGAGTGTTTTGATTTCTCAGTTACCTTGGGACTCCCTCAAGACTGGCAAGTTGTAGCAAGTGCAGAATCCTTTCATGATTTACCTTCACAATTTTTTCAAAGCTTATATGTTGTGAGTATATGTTGTTATATCACTGGAGTAGGAGATAGAAACTTGTCCAATTTTTTTATGGACACTAAAAATGGTATGCTTGTTCTTATCGATTTTGGATACAACTTTGGTACAAGGGTGATTCTTCTGTCGATTCGTGAACTAATACCATTCAATATTACTCCCAGTTCACAAATATACTTTTTCCTTTGGATTCTATTGCACTACTATGTAATGACATGGTTCAGACATTATCTGTATTGCATTCAAACCATGAAATCATTTATGTTGTGTTGGATGTCTTTGTAAATGAGCCATTGGTTGACTGGAAAAATGAGGCAATGAAAACTACAAGTCTACAGCAGCCAAGACCATTTTAGGGTAGTTCATAAATCCATCCTGGTCAAGTGACTTCTCTTGAGCAAAAATGTGTTGCACTAAAATTTGAAAATGGCCATCGTAAACTTAATCTTTGGAACCTAGTAGATATCATTAAATCTGAACTCCACTCATTAATTCACTACAACAAGTATCTACCTAATCTGGAACAAATTGTCCATGGAAATCCATAAAATAATATCCGTGCCCATATTTCCAGAAGTGCATGTGAAACTATACAGGAAAAAAGAAGTGAAAATTTTGTTTTAAAGTGGTCCCGGGTGTCCCTTCTGCAAAAAATGTTTCCTGTTTGCGAGATACATCCTCATAAACGTGAAACACGCGTGTCTGAAATCGGGACATGCTAAATGGATGTATCCAACATGCTCTGTCAGTGTGTCCTTATCGGATAGGTGGACACGGGACACACTACCCCATATGGACGTGTTTGGTATCTTAGATGGTACCTTATACTAATTCAACCTAATATTATTTTTGATAACTACCCTAAATCTTAGGGATTAACTAAGAGACATTTGTAGAAGGCTTGTCAAGATTATAAATTAAGGTCATTCCTCCTTCCTTAATGTGCATCTGTGAAAGAGAAAAGTATATATCTCATTCTTTGAGCTTGCTGCTTACCCTATTCTAGGGTTTCTACTGTTTGGAGTTGATGTATTGGGTTTTGAGTGGGCTGGTTCATTCTTCTATAGGGCATAGGTTTCTATCCTAGTTGGGATGTGTTTCCTTTTATAGCCATGGACTGTACTTTCTCCTTTTTGGTTCGTGAGGATGGGTTGTAAGTATGTGCCCTAGGGCTGGGCCGTGAACTTTGCCAGTGTGACTGCGATTGTGTGCCAACATGACTGTGTCCACCCAGCCTACTTGACTTTGTGTCCACCGTGCATACATGAATGTGTGTCCACCCTGCCTACATGACTGTGTGTCCACCCTGCATGCGTGACTATGTGTCCATCCGGTTCAAGCGTGACTATGTGTCCCTACCCGCATGACTGTATACTTAGCGTGACTGTGCTCCACCTTCCAGCATGACCGTGTCTCTAATCTAGAGTTACTATGAGACACTTGCCAACATGACTGTGTGTCACTTGCTAGCATGATTGTGTGTCACTTTTCAGCGTGACTATGTGTCTCTCACCCAACATGACTATGTGTCTCTATTGGGTACGACTATGTGCTGGAATTACTCTGTCCTCTTCACTAGTGTTATTGTATTGTTCATGACTATGTCCCTCTGTTGGTGTGCTGCTAAAGCCTGAAGTTTCCCTTCCTTTTGACCAAGAATCTAAGGTTTGTATTCTTACTGCTATAACTCTCTTAAGCACCCTCTCTCTCTCAAGGTACATCATTTGTTCATCTAGGTGAATTTTCCTTTCAGTGACAAGTCCAGAACCTAAGAGTGTCTCCGTATAAGGCTGATCTAAAACATTCCTAGATTAGTATTGATATTGTTCATTGCTACCGATTCCTGTACATTATTGTTTTATCAATTAATATTGTTACTATACATGGCATTTGTTAAATCATCTCAAGGACCAACCTTAACAAAATGACCAATGGAGTGTTAAAGTTGAAAGAGATGAAAATTATGTTTGAAGTTATTTGCAGCAGTACTATTCTGGATCTAACCTTGTTTTAGTTCTGTTTATGTCATTAAAGTATAAAAGTTGATTGCATATTTCAAACCGTAACCTAACCCTAAAAGTTTAACAGGTCATTTGTTGGAAATTAATAACATTTTCTTATCTTACCAGCAATAAAAAGTTGAAGATTGGGCAATCATATAAACAGAATGCTAACTAATTGTTTACAAATCTAGTGCTGATTAGATATAGCACTGGATTGGAAAAAAAAGCATTATGCATCCACAAATGGTTGCAGAGAGTGTTGTCCTTGTTGCCTCTAATTTCCTATATCTAAAGGTGGGATCGTGGGCATAAAAATAGACTAAGATTGCATGTCAGGAACCACAACAAATGCAGTATGCCTCGTAAAATGGGACTAAACAACATTAAATGTTCAAAGCATACCATTTCATTGAGTTGGTCATTGTACTTCTCAAACTCTTCTTTGAATGGATTCTCGGCCACGATTGTTGTTGATGAGCTGTTGGATAAGGCCATTCGACGTTTATTGGGAACACTTGCTGTAACCGAGGGAAATCAAATTGAATTGAAAGATTAATTGTAGGATAGTTAGAATCAGTGAAATGGAGAATATGGGTTGGTCTCCTAAAGGGGATATGGGCCTTTTGGTAGCCATTGGAGACAATCGTCGTGCACTCCTAGCTAACATTTTCCTACTGCACATTACATTTTTTCATTTCATGATTCCTTAAACTCCCCAAATGCCCTTTCTTCTGCTTAAACCCTTAGTTGTGTTGTTTTCATCCCAACAAGGACTAGCAAGTGTTCTTAAAGGTTGTGCTAAAGTGCTATATGGGTAATTGAGGATTCAATAGTCTGATACCCAAGAAGTCGAGGACTCAGAGAGCATATTTAAAGACAAGGATTGACACCCAATACAAAAATAAAAACAAAAGGAAATAATAGAGTAAATGGAGTCGATATATCCACACATACCATTTTCGTACCATATTCGATGGCTTGTTTTGTGTGAAAAGTACCATTTTTCCAATGACGCCCTGGAAAACAACACATGTATTCTTATCAACGAACACCAGCTGGATAGTGGATATGGATAAATATCTTGCATTAGAGGGATTGAGGCCATGCTTGTCTATTCTAGATACCAAATCCATTGTAGTCCTTGTCTACCCCATGATATTCTCCCATTCTTACTCATCCTATCTAAAGGTAAAACTGCCCCCCTATGAACAAAATATTAAGGCCACGATATTGATTTGATTTAACACTTGATATTGATTTGTTTTAACACTCTATGTATGGAGGATGGGTATTCATTCCATGGGAAATAAAAGGTAATAGAACATCCTGGGATCGAAGGGTTTTAGGTCGCCATGGACTTCATGCTAATGCACCATCTTCTTTCATAGTGTGTTTTAACCAATACTCAAGTTTTCGTTGCTAGTTATTTTTTAAATTTTTTAAGAAATACTTATTATATTTACAATATATTTTTTTCTAGTTTGTTTTAACCAATTCTGAAGTTTTGGATGCTAGTCATTTTTAAGAAATACCTATTATATTTACGTTATTTAGGAGTTTGTTTTGAGGTGGTTTTGTGGTTGGTTCATTCAAATTTGTAAATATAAATGAATAAACTCATATTCATTTAATCAACCCCTACAACCTCCTACGTATAAACAAATCATTGCAAAGAATCATTAATGTACTGATACCAAGCTTTCTCAGTTTTCTGGAGTAATTTTTTTTCATGTTATCTGGAGTAATGAAACAAAGAATTTTGTTTATAGATTTTCATCAATTGTGATTTTATTCATGGAAAATATAGAGTTTTATTTATTTCTTGATGAGTTAAATAAAATTTCATGTATTCAACTTTTATTTCTTCACCTAATATTAAAAAACAATTAGAGTGATTTAGTGTTAGACCAATCAACATGGAAATAATAAATTCTTCATAACATTCCTTTCAAAATTGGTTTTGAAGAACTATCTCGAAAAAAATATTCTTTAGTAGTAAGATCAAGTATCATCTCTCTCTCTCTCTCTCTCTCTCTCTCTCTCTCTCTCTCTCTCTCCTAGGGTTTCCTAATGATCCCTAACATATTTTACCCTACATGATACCTCTCCAAGATAAGTACAAAGAGTAAATACAATGATGATGATATGAGATGACTCTCTCTTAACTTTATTTATATAATATATGAGATAGGCCAATAATATAATAGTGATATTGATCCTTTATAAGAAACATAATAAAAAAATGAACGCCCCCGTGTGAAGGATGACCAAATGAATAATGTTAAGCTCTAGGGTTAAGACATCCAAAAATGAAGGATCTCAGGCATGAATGCTCCTTAATAAGGGTCAAACACTATGCCTTTATAAGATTCCAAATACGTAACTATCATCCTAAGTCATGTGCTCCAATAGGTCCACTCCACCTCCATGATCACTCCCTCAACCTAAGAATCCTCAAGTAAAGCACAAGTATCAATGCAATAAAATTTGTGATGATTCTATTTAGGGTTCAACACCCTCCTCCAACTGGCTCAATGTGCATCCTCCAAAGTGAATCACTCTGTTAAGAGAGAAATTGAAATTGTTGATGTAATTGTAACTTCGAAATGTATTCACCTATGTATCTTATGTCTTATACCCCGATGTTTATTCCAGGATGTGTCTATAATGTAATTGAGACATGTCATGCCCCGATGTTCTGATAGGGAGGATCTATAATGTAAAAAAGTCATGTCAAGTCACTATGGGTAACCCTCCTATTGTCTAAGGGTTAAAGTCCCCGCAATTCCGGGGCACTAGGGTTATTAGACTCACCTACTGAAGTCGGCCCTAGTTGGGTTTAGTCAAGTCAGGAATTAGTATAAATAGAGAGTGATCCTCTCTATTTATCACACACTCATTCACACTCAGTTGTAGTGCATAGATGAGGAAGAAGAAGACATTGGGGTTAGGAAGAAATAGGTTGCTGCTGTCGAGAGATCATCTTACTGTTTTGGGTTTTTACTTTTGGTGTTGATTCTATCTCTGAGGAAGTTGCAGGGTTCTCTACATTTATGGTTTCCATGAGTAAAAACACTATGTTCATTATTTCTTGTGTTTTATTTCTATGCTTGTTATTCTCTCAGTTAAACAGCCTAATAATGCTATCTTAATGTTAAAAATCTAACATGGTATCAGAGCTAACCTGAGAATAAGACACTGTGCAGCTGCAGGAACTAGGGATTCTTAATTTGTGGATATTCCTAGACATATTTTCAGCAAAATAATGTTGGATTAACTATCCTCCTTAGAGCGCATTTTTCTGTTGAAGCAGAATCCAATTCTGAGGTTTTTTAGTTTTGGACCCAACACTACTGCCGGAAATTAGGGCTTTCCATAGAAGTGGAATTTTTGAGTGAGCCCAGGCCTGGATTGATATCCTCCCTAAAATTGAAGTTAGGGATCAATATCAAAGCATTTGGTTGGACAGAACTCCATAAAAGCAAAACCCTAATCTACTCCTGAACTAGCACTGTAGTATTTCAGCTCCAAATCCAGATCCGACATCTTGACCTGGTAAGATCTAAATCTTTTTTATTTCCATTTGAGGTTCTCAGTTAAGATGTCTCATCATACCAAGCTTGATGAAAATCTTGAGGGAGCTAATAACTTCTGATCCTGGAAGCATAGGATCTCTCTGGTCCTGGAAGAAAATGAGTTGGACTCCTATATCAGTGAGGAGGTTCCAGTTCCAAAGGGAGATGAGGATAAGGCCTTAGACTAGAAGAATTTGGCTATGGAAAATAGGATTATTACTTATTCAATCAAGGATCACCTCATACCACAAGTTTCCTCCCTAAAGACACCTAAATCTATGTTTGATGCCCTAACCAAATTCTTTGAAGGAAAGAACATAAACCGAAATATGACCCTGAGGAACCAGTTGAAGAATGTGAAGATCCAAAATGCAGAGACCATCTAGTCTTACTTCACAAGGGTCTCCCAAATCAAACAACAACATGAAGTAGTAGATGAAGAAGTGGATAATGCAGAGATTGTAATGACCACTTTGAATGGTCTCCCTAGGTTATGGGACTCCTTTATTCAAGGGATCTCTACCAAGTTAGTCAAGTTCAACAGACTATGGGAAGAATGATCTCAAGAAGAAGCTTGGATATCAACTCGAGAAGAAAATATGGGAAGTCAAGATAAAGCTCTCATAGTGCAATCCAAGAAATCTAGAGCTAGACGCCACAGAAGTAATTACTCTCATCAAAAGAATAACTCTAGAAATCCCAGAGATTTGTCTAAGTACATTTTATATACATGTGATGAAAGAGGACATTTTGCTAGAGACTATCCTAAGAATAAAAGTATCTCTCACAAGAAGAAGGGAAACAAGAAAAGACATCACACTCATGGTACAGAGGATGATGAACCTTCCACAAAGAGAAATAGACAAGTTAGTGACGATTCTTCAAGTGATGAAGAATATGTTCTGATATCCGCTCTCACGGGAACTATCACACATGGAAGCAATGGTTGGATTATAGATAGTGGTGCTTCAAAGCACATGACATGATTCCAGGAATCCTTTGTGAAACTATCTGAACATGAATCACCTCACAAGGTGAAACTTGGAGATGACTACCAGTATCCAATAAAAGGTAGTGAGGAATCCTCATACAAGCTAGACTCTGGAATGTCTATGAAAATGAAGGAAGTATTGTTTGTACCAGGATGAAAGAAGAATCTCCTCTCCATATCTACATTAGATGCAAAAGGAATGAGGGTTGCATTTATAGATGGTTAAGTCATCATGTGGCCAAAAGGAAATACCATTAATGATGCAGTAGTGATTGGGGAAGAAGAAGGAGGCTTACAGAAATTGAAGGGACGTCTAGAAAAAGCTTTGGTTCATGACTCAGTAGAACCAAATGAGCTTTGGCATATAATGCTTGCACATGTGCATTATAGAGAACTACCAATTGCAAGCAAATTTGTTGAAGGTCTCCCAGAAATGCAGATGAAACATGAAGGTGTATGCAAAAGATGTGCGAAAGGGAAGAACGCAAAGAAGACATTTCCAAGTAGCGAAAGCAAGGCAAAAGGAATCTTGGAAATCATCCACTCCAATGTGTGCGATCCAATGTCATCTAGTTCACTAAAAAGGTATGCATACTATGTTTCCTTTATTGATGATTTTTCTAGAAAGACATGGATATACTTTATGTAGAACAAAGATGAAGTATTCACTAAGTTCAAAGAATTCAAATCCTTGATCGAGAACCACACTGAAAAGAAGATCAAGACCTTTCAATCATATAATGGCAGAGAATTCACTTCAAATGAATTCAAAGAGCTATGTAAAGACTCGGGGATTAAGAGGGAGTTGTCCATTTCTTATAATCCACAACAGAATGGGATTGCAGAAAGGAAGAATGGAACTATCATGGAAGCTGCAAGAACAATGCTACATGATCAAGATCTTCCAATCCATATTTGGGCAGAAGCTGCTAGAACAATGGTGTATGTACAGAACCGTACTCCACATAGAGTACTAAAGAACAAGACTCCTAAAGAATTCTTCTCCGACAATAAACTAGAAGTCATCCATCTCAGAATATTTGGCTGTCCAGTGTATATTCACATTCCAAAAGAGAAGAGGACAAAACTAGATCCTTCGGGAAAGAAGGGTATATTTTTGGGATACTCTGAAAGCTCGAAGGCTTACAGAATATACTTCCCAAGGTTCAAGAAGATTGAAATTAGTAGAGATGTAACATTTGATGAAGATTCAACCTACATCAAATCTAGGAAGAAACCGGCTGAAGAACCTGAAGAAAAAAGAGAACCTAGAATTGATGATACAATCATGAACGAAGAAATTCAAGAAGAAGATCGAGAACTAGAAGAACTTCAAGAACCTATAGATCCACCTCTATAGAAGAATCCTCGTAAGAGGAAACCTGCTTGGGTATGTGAAATTATCTAAGGTGCATAAAGATATGGAAATTCAGAATAAACACCTAGAGGAAGAAAGAGAACTAGATCATGTTCTAGTTACGTAGCCTTACTATGTGACATTATTGATAAAGAACCTTCCAACTATGAAGAAGCGGCAGAACGAAAAGAGTGGAAGGATGCTATGATAGAAGAGTATCAATTGATCATGAAGAATGATGTTTGGGATGTTGTCCCAAGACTAGAAGGGAATTCCATTGTAACTTCCAAATGGATCTACAAGATCAAGCATGCTGCAGATGGCAGCATCGAGAAACATAAAGAAAGATTCGTGGCTCGTGGTTTATCCCAGAAAGAAGGAATAGATTATGAATAAAACTTTGCACCTGTAGCCAGATACACTTCCATCAGATCAGCACTTGCTTTGGCTGTAGTGATGAAATGGAAGATACACCAGATGGATGTCAAGACTGCTTTCTTGAATGGTGTATTGGAAGAGGAATTGTATGTGGAGTAGCCACTCGATTTTGAGACACATGATAGAGAGTCTCATGTATGTAGATTGAAGAAAGCCCTGTGCGGTTTGAAATAGGAACCCAAGACTTGGTACAGTAGCATTGATGGTTTCCTATCTGGTTTGGGCTTTACCAACAGCAAAGCAGACTCCAAACTTTACTACAAGGTTGAAGATGGCAATCCAGTGATACTCCTACTATATGTGGATGATCTGTTTGTAATAGGTATGGATGGGTTGATTGCTTATACGAAGAGGAAACTTGCTGCCAAGTTCAAAATGAAGGAATTGG
Organism: Pseudotsuga menziesii; assembly: GCA_001517045.1. Taxonomy (NCBI): domain Eukaryota; kingdom Viridiplantae; phylum Streptophyta; class Pinopsida; order Pinales; family Pinaceae; genus Pseudotsuga; species Pseudotsuga menziesii. The sequence continues at coordinate 69,296 of LPNX010154555.1, forward strand.
GTATGATGCACTATTTCTTAGGCATGGAGGTGTGGAATAATGTAGATGGAATCTTCCTTGGACAAGGGAAGTATGCAGTAGATATTCTAAAGAGATTTAGGATGATGGACTACAAGGCCATAACCACACCTATGGCATCAAACCTGAAGCTATTGAGTGATGCTTCATCAGAAGCAGTTGATGCTATGATGTATCATCAGATGATTGGGTCCTTGATGTACTTGACAAACATGAGACCATATATTTGCTTTGCTGTGAACACCTTGAGCCAATTCTTGACAGATCTGAGACATGTTCACTTGATTGCTACAAAGCATATTCTGAGGTACCTGAAGGGTACAGTTGACTATGGGCTCAAGTACAAGGCAAGTCAGAATATTAACCTGGAGGGTTATGTTGATTCAGATTGGGCAGGCAGTGCCATTGATAGGAACAACACTTCAATATGTTGCTTTAGTATGGGATCAAGTGTGATCTCTTGGTTTAGTAGGAAGAAATCCTATGTGGCACTGAGTACAGCTAAAGAAGAGTATGTTGCAGCTTGTTTATCTAGTTGTGATGCAGTATGGCTGAGGAAGATACTGTCTGATTTATTTGATCTCCAGATTGATTCTACTTGTATATATTGCGACAACCAGAGTTGTGTGAAGTTGTCAAAGAACCCTGTGTTCCATGACTAGTCGAAGCATATCTAGATCAAGTATCACTATATAAGGGATATGGTGTAGAGAGGAGCAATGAAGCTCCAGTATGTTGCGATGGAGGAATAGATAGTTGATGTATTGATGAAGCCATTGGCTAGAGTGAAGTTTCAGTACTTCAGGGAGATTCTTGGTGTTCTCTAGATCGAGGTTCCCTCCAAGGGGAAATGATGAGACTAAGATCCATTCTGACATGGTGAGAGGATTAAGTTCCTTCCATGGTTAGATGTAAGGGCTGAGGGATTCTGTCATGGTGAGAGGATTTGGTTCCTTCCATGTCAGATATGAGTGTTAAGCCATTTTGATGTGACTGTAGGATTGGTCCCTACATGATCAGATGTAAGGGATAAATTCCATTCTTGGAATGGAGGCACCTAGTCAGTTACCAAAAGAACTCAGTCTATAACTAAGGGCCATTCTGATATGAGTGTAGGATGTATTCTTACATGATCAGATGTGAGTGCATGGTCATTCTGATGTGATTGAGGAAGGTGTTCCCACTTGATCAGATATAAGGGCTGATGCCATTCTCTGGGAGAATGGAGGTACCTGGTCAGTTACCAGGAATCCTTAGTTTGGGATTGAGACCCCTTTCGATGCGGTGTTTTAAAACATGGTCAAATGTAAGTGCAGAGCCCTTTTGATGCGGTGTTTTCGAACATGGTCGAATATAAGTGTTGAGCCTTTCTAATGCAGTATTTTTGAACATGGTGGGAAGTAAGTGCAGAGCCCCTCCAATGCGGTGTGTTCACACATGGTCGGATATAAGTGTTGAGCCATTCTGGCACGATGTGTTTACACATGGGCATATATGAGTACTGGGCCTTTCTAAAAAGATGAGGTTAGATGTGAGTGTTGGGCATGCCTTTCTGATAAGATGAGGTTAGATGTAAGAGCTAGGAGGGCCATTCTGACTTAGGGTCAGATATAAGCACTGATGAAGACCTACATGAAGGGTAGTCCTACAAACAGCATGAAAAAGGGATGGCTCTATAGAACTTCCTATGATGAGAGGAATCGATAGATAGTTCCGATGATGATGATGATCCAAACTTGATGATGATCCAGAGCAAGTGATGATCCAAATGTGATGATGATCCAGACATGATGATGATCTAGATCAAGTGATGATCCAGATTTGATGATGATACATTGATGATTTAGTAATGATGATCCAGTGGTTGTGATGATGCAGATCCCATGATGAAGAATACTTGAAGAAGAAGATGACTTGAAGATGAAGGTGACTTGAAGATGAAGAAGACTTGAATACGATGATGAATTGAAGACGAAGAAGATGAAGAAGATGAAGACAACTTGAACATGAATATGACAAGATGATCTAGTTGATACAGAGAAGAATACCACTACTGAAAATTGTGTCGAAATAATACCTTCCTAGTTAAGAGGGAATGTTGATGTAATTGTAACTTTGGAATGTATTCACCTATGTATCTTATGTCTTGTACCACGATGTTTATTTCAGGATGTGTCTATAATGTAATTGAGTGATGTCATGCCCCAATTTTCTGATCTAAAGGATCTATAATGTAAATAGGTCATGTCAAGTCACTGTGTCTAATCATCCTATTGTCTAAGGGTTAAAGTCCCTGCAGTTCTGGGGCACTAGGCTTATTAGACTCAGCTAGTAAATTCATCCCTAGTTGGGTTTAGTCAAGTCGAGAATTAGTATAAATAGAGAGTGAGCCTCTCTATTTATCACACACTCACTCACACTCAGTTGTACCGCATAAATGAGGAAGAAGAAGACACTAGGGCTAGGAAGAAAGAGGTTGCTGCTGTCGGGAGATCATCTTATTGTTTTGGGGTTTTAGTTTTGGTGTCGATTTTATCTATGAGGAAGTTGCAAGGTTTTCTCCATTAATGGTTTCCCCAAGGAAAAAAATTGTGTTCATTGTTTCTTGTGTTTGATTGTTGTGCTTATTATTCTCTCAGTTAAAGAACCTAATAATGCTAGCTTAATGTTAAAAATATAACAGAAATTTGTGTGTCTATCATGAAGAAGTCACCAAGATCCATAGTTTTTCAATGTTTTAATAAGAAAATATACCTAAGCAACAAAATGAGGTCTATAAACAAATGAACAAGCCACCTAAAATGTTTATATATATTACTACACATCCAAGGGTCATCCATATACCATGCACATGGCATCGTGTAAATAACCCCTAAGCATGACATGAATGATGATGATGATGATGATCCTTATAAGAAAGTGTTGGTAGAGGAAAATAAACCCAATTTCACTACAAGCTCCAAGATTAAAATGTGCTCAATCATAGTTATAAGTTATGCATGATTAATATTGTAATCATATAACACTTTTTGTGCATGATTTAAATGGTAATCATATCCCATATGCTTTAAATGATGACAATTACAGTGATGTTTTTTTTATGATGACGCTGATGGAAATGATGATCATCATCATCATCACATCGTCATCATTGTCATTTTTTTCATGATTATAACAATAGTCATCATCATCGTCATAATCATCATTCATGTCATCACCATCTCCATTGTCCTTGACATCATCATCATGATCATTGACATTGTCATCAGTTATTCATCATTACCTTTGGCATAAGAAATAACATCTACCCAAAAAATGTGATTAGTGGGAAAGGGTCATAGAGGACACATACAATTTATGCATGAGAAATAACAACTTTATTTTTTAAGATGATCAACATCATCATTCTCATAATTGTATTTGTCATCATTGTCATTGTCATCATCACCATCATCACCATTCATTTCATTGCCATCATAATCATCGTCAACCTTGTCATTTTCATTCTCATCATCATCACCATCATCATCGTTCATTTCATTTCCATCATAATCATCGCAACCGACGTCATTATTATTATCATCATCGCCATCATTCTCCTCATTATCAATAACATTATCATCATCATTACATCATTATGGTATGAAATGTTATTGTGTATGATGCAATGATATATTATATTTCATTTTAAATGTCATACTATGTTCATACTAATTTTGTGACATTTATTAGGTGGTTTACCTCTAAAGAGATCCATGTGTGTGAAGTGCCAAAATGGAAGAAGGAAATTGTTGAAATTATGTGTGTATTTGAGAAGGAGTTCCCTACAAGTTTCATCGACCTACTGTTGATGTATATGTAACTTCGAAATGTATTCTTCTATCTATTGTAACCCGATGTTTATTCTAGGATGTTTCTATTATGTATTTCAGTCATGTTGTCATGCCCTGATGTTCCGATCGGGAGGATTAATAATGTAAACAAGTCATGTCAAGTCATTGTTGAAGTCCCCACAGTTTTGGGGCACTCGAGTTATTATACACTAATTAAGGTGTAGGCTCGAGTAAGTAATTGTTAAGTTGGGCCGACATGATTGAGTGCACTTCAAGTGAATGGAAGAATATAAATAGAGAGTGAGACTCTCTATTTATCACACACATCATTCACTCTCACTCAAGTGTGGTGCATTAGTGAGGAAGGAAATACTGGGACTAGACAGAAGAAGAAGACTACTGCTTTGAGGCTTTTATTGTTTTGCGTTGATTCTATCTCTGAGGAAGTTGTGGGGTTTTCTCCTTTATGGTTTCCCCGAGAAAAACTCTTTGTGTCTCTTGTCTCTTTTGATGTGCTTGTGTTTGATTTATGTACTTGTTATTCTCTCAGTAAAGATCCTAATATAATTCTAGCTTAATGATGAAAAACTAACATGGTATCAGAGCTAACCTGACAAGAAGACACTGTGCAGCTGCGGGAACTAGGGATTCATAGTTTTTGGATCTTCCTCCACAAATTTTCAGCAAAAGTAAGGTGGAATTACTCTCCTCCTTAGGGCGCATCTTTCTATCGAAACAGAATCTAATTCTGAGGTTTTTCAGTTTTGGACCTGTCACTGGGGTCGAAAATTAGGGATTTTTACAGAAGAGGAATTTTTCAGTGAGCCCAGTCCTGGATTGATCTCCTCCCCAAAATCGAAGTTAGAAACAAATTTGAAGGCATTTGGGTGGACAGAACTCTGGAAAAGAAAAACCCTAGTTTGCTCCTGAACCAGCTCTGTAGAATTTCAGCTCAAGTTTTAGATCCGACATCTTGAACTTGGTAAGATCTAAAAGCTTTTGTATTTCCATTTGAGGTTCTCATTTAAATATGTCTCATCATACCAATCTTGATGAAAAGCTTGAGGGAGCTAAAAACTTCCGAGCCTGGAAGTATAGGATCTCCCTGGTCCTGGAAGAAAATGAGTTGGACTCCTACATCAATGAGGAGATTCCAGTTCCAGAGGGAGATGAGGCTAAGGCCTTGCATAATAATAATATGGTTATGGAAAAGAGGATCATTTCTAATTATATTAAGGATCACCTTATCCCACATGTGTCCTCTCTCAAGACACCTAAAGCTATGTTTGATGTCCTAACCAAATTGTTTGAAGGAAAGAACATCAATCGGAAGATGACCCTGAGGAACCAATTGAAGAATGTGAAGATCTAGAATGCAAAAACTATCCAGTCCTACTTCACAAGGGTTTCTCAGATCAAGGAACAATTAGAAGTTGTTGATGAAGAAGTGGAAAATGCAGAGATTGTGATGACTACATTGAATGGCCTTCCTAGGTCATGGGATGCTTTTATCCAAGGAATCTGTGGTAGAAAGAAGTTGGTAAAATTTAGTAGAATATGGGAAGAATGTTCTCAAGAAGAAGCATGGATAGCAGCTCGGGAAGAGAATATGGGAAGTGAAGACCAAGCCCTCACAGCTCACTCCAAGAAGGAAATAAGAAAACCTCATAACTCCAAAGGTAAGAGTTCTCATCCTAAAAGGGATATATCTAGATTTAGATGTTATACATGTGATGAAAAGGGACACTTTGCTAAAGATTGTCCTAAGAGCAAGAACCAATCTCATAAGAATAAGAGCAACAAAATAAGACATCATGCTCATGCTACAGAGGATGATGAACCATCCAGAAAGAGATCCAGATACGGAAGTGAAGATTCTTCAAGCGAGGATGAATATGTTATGATATCAGCTCTCACAGGTAACATTACTCATGGTAGTGATGATTGGCTTATAGACAGTGGGTCTTCCAAACATATGACAGGATTCAAGGAATCTTTTGTAAGACTGTCAGAACATGAATCACCTCACAAGGTGAAACTAGGAGATGACTACCAATATCCAATAAAAGGTAGTGGGGAATATTCATACAAGCTAGAATCTGGTAAGTCTCTAACAATGAAAGAAGTAATATTTTTTCCAGGACTCAAGAAGAACCTTCTATCCATTTCAGCATTACATGCAAAAGGAATGCGGGTTGCATTCATAGATGGTCAAGTCATCATGTGGCCAAAAGGAAAGACTATCGATGATGAGGTAGTGATTGGAGAACAAGAAGGAGGCTTGTACAAATTGAAGGGCCATCCAGAACAAGCCTTGATCCATGACACAGTAGAGCCAAATGAGCTTTGGCATAGAAGACTTCCACATGTACATTATAGAGCACTACCTATTGCAAGTAAAGCTATTGAAGGTCTTCCAGAAATTCAAGCAAAACATGATGGGGTCTGCAAAGGATGTGCGAAAGGAAAGAATACAAAGAAGACATTTCCAAGTAGCGAAATCAAAGCCAAAAGTATTCTAGAAATCATCCACTCTGATGTAGGCGGTCCTATGTCATCAAACTCACTTAGCGGGTATGCATACTATGTTTCTTTTATTGATGATTTTTCTAGAAAGACATGGATTTACTTTATGAAGAATAAAGATGAAGTATTCAGCAAGTTCAAGGAATTCAAAGCCTTGATCGAAAACCATATTGAAAAGAAGATAAAGACCATTCGATCGGATAATGGTGGAGAATTCACTTCGACTGAATTCAAAGAGCTATGCAAAGAATCAGGGATTAAGAGGGAGTTAGCTACTCCTTATAATCCACAACAGAATGGGGTTGCAGAATGGAAGAACAGAACTATCATGGAAGTCGCAAGAGCTATGCTTCATGATCAAGATCTACCTATGCATCTTTGGGCTGAAGCTGCTAGAACATCGGTGTATGTGAAAAACCATACTCCACATAGAGTACTCAAGAACAAGACTCCTGAAGAAGTCTTCTCCAGCAAGAAACCAGAAGTTAGCCATCTCAGAATATTCAGTTGTCCTGTGTACATACACATTCCAAAAGAGAAGAGAACAAAATTAGATCCTTCAAGAAAGAAGGGCATATTTGTGGGATACTCTGAAAGCTCGAAGGCTTACAGAATCTACTTTCCAGGATACAAGAAAATTGACATCAGCAGGGATGTGACATTTGATGAAGGAACAGCTTATAAAAAATCCAGAAAGAGACCTGCTGAAGAACCTGAAGAAGCGAAAGAAGAAGTACCCAGAATTCATGATACAATCATGGACAAAGAAGCTCAAGAAGAAGATCGAGAGTTCTAGGAACCACAAAGACCTATAGATCCACCTCTGGAGAAGAATTCTCATAAGAGGAAACCTGCTTGGGTACGTGAACTTATTCAAGGTGCGGAAATATATGGGGCTCCAAAAGAGAATCACAGAGAAAGGAAAAGAACCAGATCAAATTCCGGGTATGTAGCTTTACTATGTGATTTCATTGATAAAGAACCTTCCAGTTATGAAGAGGCGGAAAAATAGAAAGAATGGAAGGATTCTATGATCGAAGAATATCAATCAATCATGAAGAATGATGTTTGGGATGTTGTCCCAAGACCAAAAGGGAAGTCAGTTGTCACTTCCAAATGGATCTACAAGATCAAGCATGCTGCAGATGGTAGCATTGAAAATTATAAGGCAAGATTTGTAGCTCGAGGATTCTCTCAGAAAGAGGGAATAGACTATGAAGAGACCTTTTCACCTGTAGCCAGATACACTTCCATCAGATCAGTACCTGCTCTGGCTGCAGTGACGAAGTGGAAGATACACCAGATGGATGTCAAGACTTCCTTCTTGAATAATGTAGTAGAAGAGGAAGTGTATGTAGAACAACCACTCGGTTTTGAGACACATGATAGAGAGTCTCATGTATGTAGACTGAAGAAATCCCTGTATGGTTTGAAACAGGCATCCAGGATCTGGTACGGCAGGATTGATAGCTTTCTATCCAGTTTGGGTTTTACCAAGAGTAAAGCAGATTCCAACCTTTACTACAAGGTTGAAGATGGAAACCCAGTGATGCTCCTACTATATGTAAATGATCTATTTGTGACAGGAACAGATGGGTTGATTGCTGATACGAAGAGAAATATTGGTGCTGAGTACGAGATGAAGGACTTGGGGATGATGCATTACTTTCTAGGTATGGAGGTGTGGCAGAGTACAGATGGAATCTTCCTTGGACAAGGGAAGTATGCAGTAGAGATCCTGAAGAGATTTGGGATGATGGACTGCAAGACTATGGCCACACCTATGGCATCGAACCTGAAGCTATTGAGTGATGCTTCATCAGAGTCGGTTGATGCTACTATGTATCATCAGATGATTGGGTCATTGATGTACCTGACGAACATGAGACCATACATTTTCTTTCCTGTGAACACCTTGAGCCAGTACTTGACAGATCTGAGGAGTGTTCACTTGACAGCTGCAAAACATATTCTGTGGTACCTGAAGGGTACAGTTGATTATGGACTCAAGTACGATGTGAATCAGAAGATTAACCTGGAGGGTTATGTTGATTCTGATTGGGTAGGTAGTGCCATCAATAGGAAGAGTACTTCAGGATGTTGCTTCAGTATGGGATCAGGTGTGATCTCTTGGTTTAGCAGGAAGCAATCATGTGTGGCACTGAGTATAGCTGAAGTAGAGTATGTCGCAGCTTGTTCAGCTAGTTGTGAGGCAGTATAGCTACGGAAGATACTCTCTGATATATTTGGTCTTTAGATGGATGCTACTTGTATACATTGTGACAACCAGAGTTGTGTGAAGTTGTCAAAGAATCCAGTGTTCCATGACAAGTCGAAGCATATCGAGATCAAGTATCACTATATCAGGGATATGGTGCAGAGAGGAGCAGTGAAGCTCATGTATGTTGCGACGGAGGAATAGATAGCTGATGTATTGATGAAGCCATTGTCTAGGCTAAATTTTGAGTACTTCAAAGAGAGACTTGGTGTTCTCCAGATCGAGGCTTTCTCCCAGAGAAAGTGATGAGACCCATAGCCATTCTGACATGGTGAGAGGATTGGTTCCTTCCATGGTCAGATGTAAGGGCTGAGCCATTATTTCATGGTGATAGGGTTGCTCCCTTCCATGTCAGATATGAGTGCTGGCCATTCTGTCGAGTAGGACAGATGTAAGGGAAATTGCCATTCTAGGAATGGAGGCACCTGGTCAGTTACCAGGAACACTCAGTGTAGGACTGAGTAGCCATTCTGATGTGATAGAGGGATGTGTTCCCACTTGATCAGATGTAAGGGCTGAACCATTTTGTTCATGGCTAAAGGATTTAGTTCCTTCCATGTCAGATGTGATTGTTGGCCATTTTGACGAGCAGGTTGGATGTAAGTGCAACTGCCATTCTCTAGGAGAATGGAGGCACCTAGTTAGTTACCAGGTAGCTCAATCGAGGACTGGGGGCCATTCTGATATGATTGCTGGGATGTGTTCTCGCAGGATCATATGTGAGTGCAAGCCCTTCCATCACTATGAGTAGTATGTGTTCCAACCTGGATGGATGTAAGTGCATAGCCTTTTTGGAGCGACTGAGGGATGTGTTCCCACGTGCTAAGATATAAGTGCTGAAATATCTCATCACTGTGAGTAGGATGTGTTCTGACCTGGATGGGAGTCTTTCATCATTGTGAGTAGGATGTGTTCCAACCTGGATGAAAGTGGGAAAATATTCCATCACTGTGAGTAGGATGTGTTCCGACCTGGATGGGATTCTTCCATCAGTGTGGTAGGATGTGTTTCCCTGGATGGTTGTGCCTTTCTGACAAGTAGGTCAGATGTAAGTGCTGAGCCTTTTCACAGATGATAGTGATGTGATGTCCTATCATGCTGGTGAATGTGAGTGCTGGGCCTTTCTGATGTGATTATAGGATTGGTTCTTATATGATCAGATGTGAGTGTTGGGCGTGCCTTTCTGACGAGTAGGTCATATGTAAGTGCTGGGTGAAGACCTACATGATGGGTAGGCCTACAACCAACATGAAAAAGGGTTGGCTCTATAGAACTTCCTGTGATGAGAAGAATCATGAGATAGCAGCAGTGATGATCCAGATCGAGTGATGATCCAGATCTTGTCTAGTGATGATGATCCAGATCGAGTGATGATCCAGATCTAGTCCAACGATGATGATCCAGATCGAGAGATGATCCAGATCCAGTGATGATGTTCCATGATGATCCAAATTGAGAGATGATATAGATCCGATGATGACTTGAAGCCGATGATGACTTGAAGACGAAGATGACTTGAATATGAGATGATCCAGCTGATACAGAGAAGAAGACCAGTGCTGAAAATTGTGTCAAAAGAATACCTTCCTAGTTAAGAGGGAGTGTTGATGTATATGTAACTTCGGAATGTATTCTTCTATGTATTGTAACCCGATGTTTATTCCGGGATGTTTCTATTATGTATTTGAATCATGTTGTCATGCCCTGATGTTTCGATCAAGAGGATTAATAATGTAAACAAGTCATGTCAAGTCATTGTTGAAGTCCCCACAGTTTCGAGGCACTTGAGCTATTATACACTAATTAAGGTGCAGGCTCGAGTAAGTAATTGTTAAGTTGGGATGACATGATTGAGTGCACTTCAAGTGAACGGAAGAATATAAATAGAGAGTGAGACTCTCTTTTTATCACACACATCATTCACTCTCACTCAAGTGTGGTGCATTAGCGAGGAAGGAAATACTGGGACTAGACAGAAGAAGAAGACTACTGCTTTGAGGCTTTTACTGTTTTGTGCTGATTCTATCTCTAAGGAAGTTGCGGGGTTTTCTCCTTTATGGTTTCCCTGAGAAAACCTCTTTGTGTCTCTTATCTCTTTTGATGTGCTTGTGTTTGATTGTTGTACTTGTTATTCTCTCAGTAAAGATCCTAATATAATGCTAGCTTAATGATGAAAAACTAACACCTACATGTACATTTACTTATACACCTAGTCGATGAAATTGAAATAGCAGAAATCGTTTCAACGAAGTGGATATTTTTCTTTCATAGGTACATTAAAACCTTAAAAGGATATGTCCCACAAAAAGCACGCCTAGAGGGTTGCATGGTTGAAGGGTATTTATTGAATGAAGCATTTTTCTTCCTATGTGAATTCCTTGGTAAAGAGTTTGTATATGGTCCACAATTTTGGGATGAAGAGCATGCATCAGATATTATAGATGGAGAAAAATCTCAAAGTAATGGTGTTCAACAAGAAATTGGTAAGAAAAATCATCATTATTGTGATTATGTTTAGAATCATTTAGTATATATTTTTTTGCTTATTAAAATAAAATAATAACATTTACAGTTTGAATTATATGTTTTGATTTTTAATAGGTGTCAATGAAAGCGACATGCTTGACAAGTTCGTTCTATACCAGATGGACTGCATGAATAAATGGATTGATTTGTACGATATAAAAAGGGAAGAAGTGTTAGAAGCAAGGAGACAGTTTAAGAGATTGAACCAAAGAAATATCCCACTTCCCACGGATATTTCTGGTGAATGGGGAAAATATTTCAATCTATAATGGATTACTGAACAAATTCAAAACAGAATGGATGAGGAAAGTATAGATGCAAACATAACAAAATATGAGATCGACATTTCTAGAGGATGTGAATGAAAGGTAAAGCATGAAATTCTTCAAAAATTTTGCTTGAATATATTCATCAAACTATTAATTACTTAATTATGAATAATCGTATTTATTTGCACTAAAATAAATGGCCTTTCACAAGTGAGAAAGTATCCCTCAATGTGGGCATATGGTTGTCATTATCGCTTATAAAGAGTAGATGTAAAGAGATGAACATTTGATTGTGGGGTTATGGTTGATTTTAAGCAATCAAGTCGAGCAAGTTCAAAAGACAAAAACATTGTTGAAGGGAATCTTCAATATGTTGGAAAAATACAAGAAATTATTGAGTTGGATTACCGCTCTTTCAAATGTTACATTTTTAAATGTAAATGGTATGAAGCATTTGAAAGGACAAGAAGACATGATACCCATAGTGGATTTTTTTCTATAGACTCCTCAAAGTACCTACTACAGGATAAGGAGCCTTATGTTTTACCAATTCATTGTAAGCATGTATCTTTTTCCTAAAACAATAATATAAATATAAGAAGCATTAGTCGTCAATATTTTGATAATTCATTGCCTATTGGGAATTTATATGTGTTTAATGATAACAATAAAAATGTAATAACAAATGTCTAATATATGGATCTCATTCATGGACACGTATTTTTCTATGAAGATATTTTGGATCCAAAATGGATATTTGTCATTCATTATGATCCAAGATTAAGACATGTTTTCAAAGATGCTTCAATCAATACTGAGAAAACCAATGATGACCAACCAAATATAGTTGAGGGAGAAGAAATTGGCATCCATGATGATGTTCAAGTTGAAGAAAAACTAGTAGAAAAATGTGAAGATGATAATGATGACAATATTCCTTTAGCAATATGGAGAAGCATGGTCATAGGTGCATCTTCAAAAGATGCTATCATGGAGGAAGATGATATTATGTAGGAAGATAATATGGATGATATTGAAAGCAACAATGAAAATAGATCTGGTGACATTCATGTAACCGATCTGGAAACAAATTTTATTCATACAGAATATGATGAAAGTGAAGATGAGGATGATTACAATACCACTTTAGCAGGATGATGTAGCAAGAATAATAGTAGGTACTTGCAAGAACATATGAACATTGACAAGGAAACATTGGAAGACCTAGATGAGGATTATAATGTGAATGAAGACTTCTAAATTTACAGTCGGATATGTAATTCATATTTAAATAATAATGGTTTTTATGTCCCATTTTAAAATGCTTCATTATTATTTGGCTGCAATAATCATTCAATTACTATGTTTAGAACTCATAATCTAAATTAATGTGTTGATTCTTGTCTCTATAATCGTTACCTAGTGCAATGTCCTTAAAATGTTTATAAGTTAATATGACTTGGTATCCAAAAATAACAAGAATTAGTTGGATAATAATTATTGTGGTTAGTTTCATCTGTTGGTTGATAATGATTAAAAGTGATATGAATTTATTCGTTGAGAATTAAAAAAGGTTATATATGTATATTGTAGAAGTTGTCATATGCATGTACATACAAATATAACTTGTGTAGTTGAAGGGATTGGTTAACACAAATGTACGTAAACTACATTATAGCAAAAACCTTTGATTAGTTTATGTATAAGCTCACCTTTAAAACAAATATGATTCACTTAAACATATATATAATCCATGTAGTATTCATATAGATGTTCAAATGGGATTTCAATTAGATTATGTGATTCACAACTACCCTCCAAATCAAAATACTTTTGATTAACTATAATAGGAAATGAAAAGTAAGATGCCAAATCAAGGAAACTTCATATTTTGATTTTGTTTTCACCTATATTCATCAAATCATCTTTTTTCCACTTTAGCAACATCCTTATATAATGTGCTTGTTTTTTCACCTAGACATGAATCTAGCACAAGTAGAATTTAAATGTAATTTATTTGGGATGTCAAAGTGGACATAATTTGTGTTCATTTTAGCATCATCATGATATAAACCACCTAGTTTTGCACCTATACAACCTAGCGTAAGGAGAATATAAATGTAATTGATTTGGGGTGCTAAAGTGGACACAATAAATGTAATTGATTTGATAATAATGACATTCACACTTATGTGATTATATGATAATGATGATGACAATGTTGTTGTTGATGATGAGAATGACAATGACAATGATGATGATGATGATGATGATGAGATGAATGATGATGAAAACGATGGAAATGACTATGAAGTTGACAATGATGTGATTATATGGTGATGATGATGATGATAGTAATGATGACAATGACACTTATGATGACAATGAGGAATGATGATGATGATGATGATGATGATCCTTATAAGAAAGTGTTGGTAGAGGTAAATAAACCTAGTTTCACTACAAGCTCCAAGATTAAAATGTGCTCAATCATAGTTATAAGTTATGCATGCTTAAAATTGTAACTGTATCCCACTTGTTATGCATGCTTTAAATGGTAAACTAATCGCATATGCTTTAAATGATGATGATGATGAAATAGATGACAATGACAATGATGATGTTTTTGATGATGATTATGATGGAAATGATGATCATCATCATCGTCATCATCATCTTTTTCATTGTCACCATGATTATCACAATAGTCATCATCATCACCATTGTCCTTGACATCATCATCATCACCATTTTCCTTAGCATCATCATCATCATCATGATTATTGACATTTTCATTAGTTATTCATCATTACCTTTGGCATAATCAATAACATCTACCCAAAATATGTGATTAGTCGAAAAGGGTCATGGAGGACACATACAATTTATGCATGACAAATAACAACTTATTTTTTAAGATGATCAACATCATCATTCTCTTTGTATTAATCATCATTGTCATTTTCATCATCATCACCATCATAATTCATTCATTTCCATCATAATCATTGTCAATATCCTCATTGTCATTATCATCATGATCACCATTGTCATCATTGTCCTCATTATCAACAACATTATCATCATCATTGTAGCCATCCTCAATATCATAATCATTATCCTCGTTGTTATCTTCAACATCTAGGTGTAAAAATGGATGAAAAAGTGGATAAAAACATGGATGCAACAAAAGTAGGTGCAAAAGTGGGCACAGAATGGGGTGCACCAAAAATGGATGCAAAAAATGATGCAAACGTGGAAGCAAAACATGATGAAAAAAGTGGCGCAAAAGTGGATACAACCATGGATGTAAAATTGGATACAAAACTGGATGTGAAAGTAGATGCAAAATTAGTTGTAACACCCAACACAAAACTCGATGCAAAAGTATATGCAAAAATGGATGCATAAAGGGATGCAATAATTGATGTAAAATTGGATACAAAAAAAGATGCAAACGTGGATGCAAAAGTTGAAGAAAAAGTGGGTGTAAAAGTAGGCCCAAAAATGGGTGTGAATTGGGACACGACAAATGTGGATGCAAAAAAAGACGTAAACATTGATGCAAAATGAGATGCAAAAAGGGATGAAAATATGGGTGCAAAAGTGGACGAAAAAATGGATGCAAAAGTGGATGTAAAAATGGTTGAAACAAAACAAGATGCAAAACTAGACTCAAAATATGATGTAATCTTTGATGCAAAACTTGGCACAAGAAGGGATGCAAAAAAATAAGCAGAAGAGGATGCAAAAGTGGATGTAAAAAAGGATGAAAAAATGGATGCAAACAAGGACATAAAATTTGAGGCAAACATGGACATAAAAGGGGGTGCAACAAGAGTAGATGTACAAACTAGGTGCAAAATTAGGTGCAAAACTAGGCTCAAAACCTGTCACAAAACCTGATGCAAACCTAGCACATAACCAAGTGCGAAACCTGGTGAAAATTACACCGCAATTTGTGCTAGATTTATAAAAAGGACACAAAAAATGCCTAAAATAGCACCAACCCATGAAATTGTGCCATTTTGCCCAAAATTTGAAGAAAAATACACTGAAAGATGGTCTAGACACAAAAAAGGATGCAACAAGAGACGCTAAATCCAGTTTTTGTTGTAGTGGAGGTGTATCTCCTACATAGAACCTGAAATCCCACATATCTCTGATCCTGATAACTTAACATTACAAGGGACATCACTGCAGAACCTAACACCTCAACCTAGTGCTCCTTGGAAGTTCTGCTTCAGATTCTAACACCTTTTCTTGGTTCTTGCTAGTATCTCTTTTCCTATTCCTAGGAATTAATATCATAGAGCGCTCAACAAAGTATAACTCCTCACAAGGGTTCTGACTGGAAACTTTGTACTAACTTGTCAAAAATTTCATAGCCTAACACCTCTCTAGGGTTCTCCATAGAAGCTCTACTTAATTCATAAATATCTTGTGTTCAACCATTTCAATATTTCAGTTATTTTATTCTGAAAATTAAATCTCATTTTTCAAGTTACATTACATAATGAGACTAAGTACTTTAGGTGCTCAAAAATTCCCCACAAGCTCAACAAAAAACCTATTTTCTACTTATTTTTCATTAAATAGTTTTGTGTAGTGTAGAATAGTTTTTGTTAGATTTTTATCATTCAAGCTAGCATTATCTTAGGATCTTATCTGAGAGAATAACATGCACAACAATAAACACAAGAGACAAGAGACACAAAGAATTTTCCTCGGTGAAACCATAAAGGAGAAAACCCTGCAACTTGCTTAGAGATAGAATGAGCACCAATGGTAGCAATAAAACCCCAAAACATAAAGATGATCTCCAACAGCTTGTTCTCTCTCTCTCACTTGAGAGAGATTATATTGTCCCACCCATGCACCCAAGTGAGTGAGTGTGTATGTAATAAATAGAGAGACTCAATCTCCATTTATATTCTTTCGTTCACTTAATGCCAACTTCAACATGTCAGCCCCAGTTAACAATTACTTACTAGGGCTGACATCTCTAGGAGAGTCTAATAACCCTAGTGCCCCACAACTGTGGGGACTTTGCCCTCCGATCAACAAGGAGGGTTAACCTTGACACAGCTATAGGGATTGTTGCTTCGACTTCCAATGGAGGGTTAACCTCAATGACTTTACATGAGTTGTTTACATTATTGAATATCTCGATCGAAAAATCGGGGCATGACATGACTCAGTTACATTATAGATACTTCCCGGAATAAACATTGGGGTACAATACATAAGATATACAAGTGAATACATTCCGAAGTTACAAATACATCAACACTCCCTCTTAACTAGGAAGGTATTCTCTCAACACAATTTATCAACACAATTCTTCTTCTCTATATCATCTGGATCATCATCAAGTCATATTCATCTTTAAGTCATCTTCATCATCAAGCCATCTTCATTAATTCTAGATCATCACTAGATCATCATCGAAACTGGATCATCACTGGATCATCATCAAAGATGGATCATCACTGGATCAAATGGTGCTATCTCTTCAGTCTTCTCATCGAAGGAATTTCTACAGAGCTAGCCCTTTTTCATGCTAGTTGTAGGCCTAGCCTCCAACTAGGTCTTCATCTTCTTTAGCACTTATAACTGACCGATTGAGAAAGTCCCACCCAGCTCTTACATCTGACCATCGTCAAAAGCTCATCGCAAACCATGTCAGAAGGCTCAGCACTTATATCTGACCATGATAGGAAACTCATCACACATCATGTAAGAAAGGCTCTACACTTACATCTGACCATGATAGGAAACTCATCACACATCATGTCAAAAAGGCTCTGCACTTACATCTGACCATGATAGGAAACTCATCACACATCATGTCAGAATGGCTCTCAGTCTTGGACTGAAATTCTTGGTAACTAACCAGGTGCCTCCATTCTCCTAGAGAATGGCATCTTGGCACTTAAGCTGAGCTTCAGTACCTGACTGAAATTTCTGGTAACTAACCAGGTGCCTCCATTGTCCCAGAGAATGGAATCTTAGCACTTAAGCTAAGCTTCAGTCCCAGACTAAAATTCCTGCTAACTGACCAGGTGCCTCCATTCTTTTAGAAAATGGCATCTCAACACTTAAGCTGAGCTTTAATCCTAGACTAAAATTCCTGGTAATTGACCAGGTGCCTCGATTGTCCCAGAGAATGGCATCTCAGCACTTAAGCTGAGCTTCAGTACCAGACTGAAATTTCTTGTAACTAACCAGGTTCCTCCATTCTCCCCGAGAATGGCATCTCGGCACTTAAGTTGAGCTTTAGTCCTAGACTAAAATTCCTGGTAAATAACCAGGTTCCTCCATTCATAGAATGGCATTCAATGCTTATATCTGTTCATGTGAGAACACATCTCACAGTCACCTCAGAATGGCTCAGCACTCACATCTGACCATGGAAGGAACTAATCCTCTCACCACAATAGAATGGATCAGCCCTTACATCTAAATATGGAAGGAACCAATCCTCTCACCATGTTAGAATGGATCTGCACTTATATCTGACCATGGAAGGCCCTGCCTACCACCATGTTAGAATGGCTCACAGACTCGTCACTTCCTCTTGGAAGGAACCTCAATCTGGAGAACACCAAGCTTCTCCCTAAAGTACTCAAACTTCACTCTGGCCATTTCTAGCATAGAATCACATCAAGGCTGATTACATCCAAGGATAACTTGTGAGCTTTTCCAGGACCTATTAAATCCAAGGAAAACCTACAGGACCATTTACGTCTGAGTAACCTATGATATTCGCCAGGATTTATGATCAGATAACCTGTCTCACCGTATATGCTAGAATTCCCTCTTTCGAGAGATCTTGATCTGGATCACATACTGGAGCTTCACTACCCCCCTCTACATCATACAAAAATGCAATTCAAATCAACCAAATCAAATAGTAGGTTTCAAAAGAAACATACTACCTCCCAAATAGCAAGTGGCAACATATTTTGCTTCAGTTGTACTTAGTGCCATACATGAATCCTTCTTGCTAAACTGAGAGATCACACCTGATCTCATACTGAAGTAGCACCTTGAAGTGCTCTACCTATCAATGGCACTGCCTTCCCAATACAAATCCACATAACCCTCTAGGTTAATCTTCTGATTCGTATCATACTTGAGGCATACTCAACTGTACCCTTCAGGTACCTCACTGCATGCTTTGCAACCTTAATGAGTTCCTCTTTTCTGTCAGGAACAAGTCATCGACATATAACAAGAGCATCACTGGTCTTTTTCCTTCAACTGTGAAGCAAAGGTTGGAATCTTCTTTACTCTCACTAAAGCCTAGAGTCATCACTAATCTATCCATCCTATTGTACCATGTCGAACCTCAGAATGTTCTACAGTCACTCCCTCTGAAGTGAAGCATCATTCTGCCTCTGTCTTTCGTACTCTATGCATTGAAACATTATGTACCGGAGTGACAAGTAGCTTCCTCTACTACTAATATTCTATGTATCCATCTAGGGTCACTAGATACCAAGATCCTCTATCTTGAACCTTTTCAAAAGTTCTTGTTGCACCCATCTATGAGCTTTTCATCCTCTATAGGCTTTCATCTTCAACCTTGTAGCAAAGGTTAAGATCTTCATCAAGCTCATCATGTATGTGTTATCCCATGGGTGTCTTCTGAGCTCATACAAGGCCTTCTTTCATTTGCACACATGATTCTTCCTTTCATGTGTCTTAACTTCTAGTGGTTTCAAATGTCTCTTCGTAGTTTATGCCTTCTTTTCGTGAGAAGCCTCGTGCTATGAATCTTTCCTTGTATCCCACGATATTTCCATCTACTGCATGATATGACTATGAAATTCTCTTCAGGTCTTGATACTGCATCCTAGACATCATTCTTCTTGAACTGGTACACTCCTTCCCTTTCTTCTTAGCTTCTTCTTGGAAGGTTCTTCATCAATGATTTCGCTCAACAGTGTTACATAACTGCACTATGTCTGAGATCTCTTCTTTGAAAGTATCGTCATATTATTCTTCATCTTGGATTATTTATTGAACTGTCATCACTTGTTCTTCGGAACAAGTCTCATCCTTCTTTGCTTGTAGGTGATTGTACATGATCTTTCCTACAAGTCAAATGCATTTGTATGGTTAGAAACATTTCATAAGGCATATTCATAATGGAAAATTCTTATGCATAAATATATGATCATGCAACTATTTTAGCCAATACAACATTCATTCATATCTCACGGAAACTTTATAGATGCCTTCCATCTCTACCAGGACAACATTGAGATTCTCCACTAATCCAATATGTCAGCAAAGAGGTTTCATTCTAGATAAGTAGCAATGGAGAGTTTTATAGCACCATGAGCTACTTGCCCATCACATGCATATTAGTAGTATACTATCATTAATGTAAACAGTCTATCATGCACAATACATCAACTGAATATAAACAAATGAATAACAAAAATAATATCATGAAATGACAATTGAATACTTATCTTTATTTGTTTTGTGAATAGACTCCTTCTTGAGCCTTCAAATTCACCATGTTTGATTTGAGAGACCATTGTAAAGTATGATTGTATGGTCTCTGTATTCTAGATATTCACATTCTTCAACTGGTTTCTTAAGGTCATCTTTGGATTTATGTTCTTCCCTTCAAATAGCTTGGTTAAGGAATCAAACATCTCTTTTGGTGTCTTTAGGGAAGACACTTGTGGTATAAGGTGATTTGTGATTTAATCAGCAATGATCTTCTCGGCCTTAACCAAGTTCTCTTGTGTAAGGATTTTAGCCTCATCTCCCTCTTGAACTGGAACCTGTCCACTTATTTAGGTGTCTAATTCATTTTCGTCAAGAACCAGTGAGATTCAATAATTCCATGCTTGGAATTTTTCAGTTTCACCAAACTTGTCATCAAGCTGGTGTGACTAGTCATTTATAAATGAGAACCTCAAATGTAAATAGCAAAATATTAGATCTTACCAATTTGAGGTGTCTGTCCTGCTTCCGGAGCTAGCTGATCTAGGGTTTATCAGAGAAACCTTAATTTTCAAAAATTGGAATCTTTCAGATCTGATTGGATAGAAATATAGACCTCTTCAGGGAAAGATGTCCAATGTACTCATTTTCTGAAACCAGTAGACGGAAGCTCCTAGAACAAGAAGCCCTAGTTTACCAATTTCTTCTGCAGAAATTCCTAATACTGTTTCTGTGGTATCTCTAAAATTACTACTCTTATGTGTCTAAAATTTCGTACTAAGGTAGATTCATCTGTCCTTGTTCCAAAACCACAGGTTTCATCAGAATTGGTGTCTCCAATTGGGACTTATGATCGTTTTCCCAAGGTGACCTGTTTTAGGACTATTTAGCATAGAGAAGTTGTACAGATTGTCATGTGTCACTGTTTCATCTTCTGGGTCTGAAAATTCTACCAAATAAATTAAAGTCCATTCCCTTTTTGAAACATATTTAAAATTTTAATTTGGACCTTGGTAGCCCGAGATATAGCAATTCTCCCCAAGTGACCTGTTTAGGGATGAATCCTGGAAGAGGCTAAAACCCTAACTTGAAGGAATCATATCTCCTAGAATATAGAGAATATAAGGCTGACACTTGGACACAGTGTACATCAGGAATTTATCTTTTAGCTATGAAGGTTTTGGCCTCTGATACTTCTGAAACCCCAAGATATAGCGAATGTACCAAAACCTATCAGTTTTAGTATTTAGGGTTTTTCCAGCCCGAGGTCAAACTAGGGTTTGACTTTCCCAGAGCTACACCCAACCACAAATCTTGACCTGGGTCTCTAAAATTAGATTTTGATGAGGAGATAAATACTATGTTGGGCTCACTCAAAAATTCCTCTTCTGTAAAGAGCCCTAATTTCCCGCACCAAAAACTGAAAATGCTCGAAATCGAATTTCGCTTCGACACAAAGATGCGCCCTTCAATGGAGAGTCGACCTAGCATAATTTTGTCGATGGATTGTGGAGAGAGACCCAAAAAGTAAGAATCCCTAGCTTCTGCAGTTGCACAATTTCTTCTTCTTAGGCTAGCTCTGATACCATGTTATATTTTTATCATTCAAGCTAGCATTCTTTTAGGATCTTATTTGAGAGAATAACATGCACAACAATAAACGCAAGAGACAAGCGACAAAAAGAATTTTCCTTGGGGAAACCATAAAGGGGAAAACCCCACAACTTCCTTAGAGATAGAATGAGAACCAATGGTAGTAGTAAAACTTGAAAACATAAAGATGATCTCTAACATCTTTTTCTCTCTCTCTCACTTGAGAGAGATTCTCCTCTCTCACTCATGCGCCCCAGTGAGTGAGTGTGTATGTAATAAATAGAGAGACTCACTCTCTATTTATATTATTTCGTTCACTTAACGTCCACTCCAACATGTCACCCCCACTTAAAAATTACTTACTAGGGTCAACATCTCTAGGAGAGTCTAATAACCCTAGTGCGCCACAACTATGGGGACTTTTCCCTCCGATCAACAAGGAGGGTTAACCTTAACACAATTGTGGGGACCATTGTACTTGTAGTGAGAATTTCTCCTCACTACAGGGGCAGAAATGGCTCCCTTGTTCCTATAGGGCAAAAGGGTAGGTTTTTACCCTTAGAAAATAGTAAAAAACGGAAGTAAAAATGACTGAAACAGAGCTACGAAATAAACCTAAGCTACTCTAAGCAAATGGCTACAATAGTAAAATGAATCTACTAGCTAATGACAGAAAAATAAAAGAGAGGAGATGATGGAGCTTTGTTGAACCCCTCTGCACACGGTGGGTTAGGGTTCCGCCTCCAAAACCTACAAAAGAATCCTATACTACTATGGAAGCAACCTGCAAATGATTTTAATGGCAAACCTACAACTGGAAATATTGGTTAGAAAACAAAATAACCAAATGAACATAAACAAAAATGAGATTATACCTCACTTAGGTGGAAATGGTCAACCATGCCCTAGCTCATGGGAGCACCTCTCTCTAGGTTGGGAAGCAATGGCTTGGAGAAATGGAGATGGAGGAGAGGGAGAGTGGGTGGTTTGAGAGTAAGAGGTCTCAAAGCATCCACGGGAAACATAACAATATGCAAATGAGGAGTGTTTTGAGAGTGACCCCCCACCCTCCTTATATAGTTTTTCCAAGGGTTTTTAGGGTTTTAAGCCCTTGTTCAAGGCTTTAGCCCCTTTTTCCCTAATTTTAGCCCTGTTCAGGGTTTTAGCCTCTTTTTGAGGGATTTAGCTCCTGGGGGTCTATTTTGGGCTCTTTTTTCAGGTTTTTATCCCTTTTCTTCATCCTTGGGCTCTTTTGGAGGTGTGGGGGTCAAGTGGAAGGTCTTATGGAGTGAAATGAGTGTTGTGAGATAGTTTCCTTGGGTGGTGTAGGCCATGGAGAGCTATGTGGGGATTTTTGGGTTAACAGATTGCCCCCTGATGTGTGAGGGAAGGAGCTCAAGGAATGGCTGATGGACATCATAGGATTTGCTGTCAAGAAGTGGTGCTTCCATGGCTGGGGCATGGTGGCTTTTGGTTTTGTATTAATTTGGTTCCCATCAATGGGTGAGACACAATAAATGTGTGACATGTATATGGACGAGGTGGGTATTCCCATGCTCGTGACAATGTCAAAAGAATCAATTGATCTATGCTCTAAAATACAAGAGCCGATCATATACAACTGATGTTACAATGCTGGTTGCCTCTATGTGAGGCTGAATAAAATACTAATCTGGTTCATTAAACACATGGCATTTTCATGGAATGCTATATCTTCATGACTAACGGTCTGCTAGATCTGGTACATAGCTGTGTAGACTCACTGATTGAGAGTCAAAGTCTCTGCGGTACAAGTATGTTGGTTCAATCATAAACGTATATCGAAGCACTGCTGGGGCTTCTAAACAATGTCTCCAACGCAACCTGGAAATCACAAGGGACATCACATGTTTAGGTCCCTTGAGTGGACTCACCAATGTGCTAGAGTTGGGTTACATCCAGGGTCTTCAACCAAGTATTGTGTGGAACAAAACCTGTATGAATCTCAACGATGCAATGATGGAGTTGAAGTCGAGCACGTGAGAAACAACCATCCCGAGAGGCACTAAGGAATCCTCTTAAGTGGTCCAAGGAAATCATCAATGATGTTAATGAAACCAGGGTACAAGGACCTTTGGGTCTATCCTCTAGAATATGTGTGTTGGCATCGACAGAGGGAGACCTACCCCTAGCCAAGGCAATGATGTTTCCTTGACCATGAACGCGAGGGATAACCGAAAGGTGTGAAGCAATATGTGGACTGAATCACTGAATTGGGGGGGATGATGGGGAAAGGAAAAACTGAACAGGAGTAGGGAGGGAGGGAGACTCAAAATTCCTTTGTTCATAGTATGATGGCAGAGCTTGGCTAGGAAGCAAATGAAACTGACTCAAGCAAGTGGGATCATATCTGTAATACTGGGAATGTCGTTGCAGATGGAAAATACTTGGAGGAGATGGACACTTTCGATACTGATGGGATCCAACGAAGACACATTGTAGAGTACTCTGAACAAAGGAAACTCAATGTGGGGATGCTGCCAAACTATTTTCTGTGGGGTGGTGTCCAGGGACACCATTGTGGTACGATCTCATGGATTTTTGGCGAGCCCAAGAAGGTAAATGCTCGATGGTGCTTTCAATTTTAGAATGCCTGAAAGCACGAAGAAGAATCTAGTGGGGGCTCTTTTTCATTGGTAGTCTCCTGTACCCGAAAAAGGATAAAAGTATACATAGGAGAGCTCACCCATCTTGGAGGCGATGAGAGACTTCTTTACCATTGGTAGTCCAATCAGGCCGGAAAAGGTTAAACCTATACTAACTGGATGGTCATTCAAATACTTTTATGAGCATGAATGAAACCAAGTTTTCTCAATGATCTTTTCTTGTTGAGATGGCTGGAAAAGAGCTTAACGACAACCGATGGTGAGATTTTTCGTAAAGTGCAGCCCCTCTACCCGAGAAAGCACAAAAGTATGTAGAGGGGAATGGCCTTGGATTGATTGTGCCAAGGGCATCCTTTTCATGAAATGGTCTACATGGTCCGCAAAATAAGATAAACGAGATGATGTAGACGCCTTTTCCTATACTTTAGTGAGCAGGAAAGGAAGTAGTTGTGCTCGATGATCTTTTCATTGTTTTAAGGAGTCGGAAAAGAGCTTAAACGAAACTCCAAAGTGTTCAACCGGTGGTGGCACATGCGGTGCTCCATGTCAGGATGGTGGAAAGAGGTCCAAAGGTCATCCATGCAGTATGGAGTAGAAGGTTCTCAAACATACCACTACATGCATGGGATAGATCACAGTAGAGGCCTGTGAGATGGTGTGGCAGAGGCATGCAAACCAAGGTGGCTCTCGGACAGAGGTCAGGAGAGCATGTGTGTGTGCTGTTGTGGATGGACTTAACTACATGTGATGTAAGTAGCAGTCTAGAGGCACTTATATGCCAAATACATGCAAGAAGAGAAAGTGTTTTGTGGACAATGGTCCAAAGGTCTGTGTAAGGTGTGGTAAAAAGAAAATACAATCTATGTGTTAAAAACAAAATAAAATAAAAGCTAAAATTACAGTCCTTGACAGGCGGCGGCCCGAGGACACTTCTATGCCAAATACATGGAAGAAAAATAAAGGGTTTGTGGATGGTGGTCCAAAAATGTCCGCATAAGGAGCAGTGAAAAAGACAATTATAAATGCAAAAAATAAAAAGTATAGTACAATCGTTAATGGCCGGCAGCCCGACAGCTTGCATGAGTAGCGGTCGGGCAGTGTGATACGAGTACTGGTCCGTAGACACTCGCATAATCATGTTATGGCTCGTAAATTGAGGTGACTGGTGGGAGATGGTCCAGAAATTGACTTATTAAACATGAGATGATGGTCTCATAAATGGAAATTTGAGCCCAGAGGTGTGAGAGGTGTCTCGAACCAGTTCTGGTTGACTTTGGACTAGCAGCTGATGGTGCTACCCCTGACTTGTGCTAAAAAACATTGAAAAACAAGAAAGGGAAAAAAGATGCTATAAGGGATTCATCAGGAATAGAATCTCTTAAGATGGAGCCCATTGCGCAGCTTCTTCAAGAGTCGGTCATCTGAGTCAACGAAGAGGTGTGCCCCCTTTCCAAGACAAAGGTCATTGGTAAGGTAGGGTGATGGAATCTAGTCTTTTATGGGAAGAACCGATTCCACACTATGGTTTAAAGGAAATGGGGTAAAACCAGAGGTGATCTTACAGATCTCTCCGTCATCGTGTAAGTGGTGCCAGGATAGATCAGGTGGATCTTCCATAGCCAAGGAGATAGAAGGGAAACTAGTGCTAGAGATCATGTAAATGGTATTGGTTGTGGTTTTTGTGGCCTTGCCTCCAGTATCTGTTGGAGGAAGAGGGGTAGGACTAGAGATGAGAGGAATATTTGATGGACCTGGAGGTAGGTTCAACATCATCTCAATTGGTTGGACATGAGTCAACACATCTTGGGGCCTTAGAGGTATGGTAGGTGGTTCAAGGTACCACACAAGATCTCCTAGTGTGAAATCCTGTAGATTGTGAGTTGCCAAGACAGACTTACTCATGATCCCGGATGGTAGGGAAAGGAAAGGGAAAAAGAAAAGGAAAAGGAAAAGGATCAATTGAGGTTGAGGTTGCAACCATGGTTGCAGTTGTGGATGGAGCTGGGGCAGTGGAAATAATGGAAGAGACAGGTCTGATGGACCATCGGTGATGGTTGAGATAAGAGGGTCTGTAGAACTTGACATCATGTAGATGGACATGGTGTCTGAAGAAGGTGGTGGTGGGTGAAATTTTTCAATCAAGGTGATCTCAGACTCAAGGGAATGGTGACGGAGGTCAGCGAGAGCCATTCAAAATTTGGGTAGGTCTTAGCAATGGTGGGAGTAATG
Organism: Pseudotsuga menziesii; assembly: GCA_001517045.1. Classification (NCBI taxonomy): domain Eukaryota; kingdom Viridiplantae; phylum Streptophyta; class Pinopsida; order Pinales; family Pinaceae; genus Pseudotsuga; species Pseudotsuga menziesii. The sequence goes on from LPNX010154555.1 coordinate 95,682, forward strand.
TCCATGCAATCCATAAAGAGCGCAAGCATGGTTTGTCCTCAATTCCTTGTTTTTTACTATTGGCACGGTTGGGATTTCAACCACGGGGATGTTTTCATTCATGTCCATGGCGCCCAGATGCGCATAGATCACTGGTATTTCAGGGCAATCCTGAGTTGGATGGCCCTGTTGTTCATAGACAGCACAAGGGCGGACTTTTCATGGTTCTGCAGTGGCTTTGGTGTTCTTTCTCCTGGCCCTTTTGGGTTGGGGTGGTGCAGATGCGGATGCAACAGATGACCTATGCGGACTAGGTGGGGAGTGAGACTCGACCGTGATAGGTTGCACCAGAGTTATCACAACCTGGGGCATTGGTGGTTGAGGTGGTGGGTCTAGATACCACACTGGGATCCCCAACATAAAGTTGGGTAGGCTTAAGGTGGCCATGACTGGCTTGCTCATGAAACCAGGTGGGGGAAAGAGGAAGGGAATTGTATGGTCCGAAGATGAGCCCACATAACTCCCGACTGGTTGCATGTGCGCGTGAGGTTCTGGTTATGGCTTCATGTAATGCTACTGCTGTGGGTGATGCTGTGACTATGGACGCTATTGTGGTTATGGTTGGGGATTTGGCTATGGTTGTTGTTTGGGTGCAGCGGTGCTTGATGAGACCATGCACAAGTCCACATTTTTCTTTTATGTCAGTGGTGGTGACACCAACGGGAAAGGAGCCGTCATGGTGGGATCGGTAAACAACCCAGGGCCCACATTCAATGATGGGGAAGCTGGTGTGTTTTCAACTATAGTGTTGGTTATGGGCATGACGTTAGCGTGTGCAGTCACCCCTTGTATCTCAGTGGTGGTGATGGTAGGGATAACGTTGGCAGGCACTGTTGACCCTTGTGGATCATGGTAGGTGAGCTGGTCAACCATAATAATATTCCCTTCATGGGGGAACATCATGAGGCAGAATAAAGTTGACGCGACTGCCTGCATGGAATACATGTAACTCCTCCCAAGGAGGAGCTTGTAGTCTAGTTGAGCATTAACCACCTCAATGTCAATCATGACTGTCTTCCCGGCTAACATGATGGGAACATGAGGGAGGATTCCTTGGGATTTAGTGGGGTGTCCATCATAAGCCCGCAGAGTTGTGGAAGATGGTTGCAGAATTGGTGATCCAAGCTTCTGCCAAACCAAGGTAGACATGATGCATGTGGATGCCCCATCATCCACTGTGCATCGGTGCACAACCAAGTTCCAGATGGACACCGAGATTTGGAAGGCGATAGTGGAGGGCATGCACGGCTCTCCGTTTTCTGTGTTAAAGGTGATCAACTTGGAATCAGAGGGGTCTACTACCCCTAGAGTGGCTAGTAAGGATTTCTGCTGTGTTGGGCATGTTTTAAGTACCTCAAGAGCGGACATGGAAGTTGGCATATGGACCAAATCATCCACAATGCTATAGCTAACTATAGCTCTAGCTATGGCATTATTGGTGATTCTGCGTATGGGGGGGTGCGGGAATGGGGGAAACTGGAGAGGTAGGTTGGTTGTCTTAGACATAGATGCTGCTGACGAGTCAACAGGTTCGACAGTGGTATCGTATTGGTTTCATCTAGTTTGTAAGTTGACCTCTTCAGTGGTCATGGTCATCAGGTGGTGGAAACCTGTTTCGACCGTGGGTGGTTCCCCCAAAGCATTGGTATTTTCCTGGGGAGGGGTAGCGGTTGCTACCAATCCTTGGACTGGTAGTGGGTTCTGAAGCACCATGGGAGGCAGTCCTTGTGGTGCTGAGTTGGGTTGTGCTTGGTTTGTGGCGTTGGCAACTTGTTGGGCCTCGTTTCAAATGGCCTGCTTGGCATGAGCCATGAGGGTACACTCGAATATATAATGCCCATAGACCTCACAGAGTGTGCATGGTTGGATTGTGCACATTGGATCATTGCGTCTTGGTGCATTTGGTCGCAGGGGGTTCTGGGCTGGCTGATTTGCTGCGGCATTATTGGGAGGATTCAGTTGTTGACCGCCTCCTAGTGGTTGGTTGTTTCCCTAGTTGTAGGGCCGGTTATTTCTAGCTTTCCCTTATCGATTGTTGGGGGCAGGATGGTTGGGATATTTTTGTTGTGCAAACACTTGACCCAACGGGGTGGATGAAGAGGGGGCAGGGGCTTGGACTTGTTGCACTGGTGGTGCATAGTATATTTGTGGGGGAGGCGATGCCACGAATGTGGGAATTTTCCCCACATACTACTATGCTGGCCAAGCCATGGCTTGAGCTTGTTGTGGTGGCACAGGTTGTGCATAGGAAGTGGTTGCTCCGGACTGAGACATCATTCTAGCATAGTCTGAAGCTTGGTTTTGGTAAGCAATGTTGGTGGTGTTGCTTGGTTGTAGTGCCACGGGAGGTGGTGTTGGTTGAGGTAGTGGTTGTTGGGAGACTAACCCTATGATGTCTTCTACTACGTGGGATGCCCCCAGTACATCATGGTAGGAGTTACTTGGATGAGGAGCATCTGGGATGACAGTATACAAGTTTCCCAGCTATGCATAGATGAGGTCAAATTGTTGGGCCTTCATTATCGCCTCTTCTTCAGATTGGGGATGTTCATATGTGACGTCCTTTGCGATGGGCAGGAGCAAAGTCTTGAGGAACCAATCCAAGAAGATCTTGTCATTAAGTTGGATCTTGCAGAAGCTGCGACGCCACCACCACTCATGGATATGATTAGTGATGTGAGTGGCAGTGTTCTAGCGATAGGGTAATAGGATCTCCACCCCTTCATCATATCTGATGAGGAGATGGAAATACTGCAGGAACATGAAGCCTAGGGAGTTGAAGCTGGGGTACTTGGCTTGTGGCAGCTCAATGTACCATTTGGCCGTGGCACCTATAAGGGTGCGTTGGAATAGCCTTAGTCTAATGGAGTCTTCTACGATGCTGTTGGATGAGCACCATAGATGGAATGTCATTATATGATTTTGGGGACATTCCCCGGCTTTGCCTTCAAACTTTGGGATGTCTGAAGGAAACTTAGTTGGCATGGGTGGCCAAAAGGCTTGGTGACGGATGGGGTCATTTGTCAATCTAGCTAGGTCAAGCAATTTCAAATGAGCCATGAATGGCAGATTTGACCCCAAGTTGATGTGAGATGGGGTTTGGATGGGAGTGGGGTTTGCAGGTGCATAATGCATCTGCATGGCTGGGAGTGCTTGTGGTGGTACCGTGGTGGATGGACCAATGCCCCCAAGTGTTTTGGGTGGGATGGTATGGGTGGCGGGGGCATTTCCCCCCTTCATGGTGGTAGGGAAAATGTGGGTAGTTGGTGCACTGCCCCCCTGTGTGGTAGGTGGGACAATGTGTGTGGAGGGGCCACTGCCCCCATG
>LPNX010154577.1:0-10022 GCA_001517045.1 Pseudotsuga menziesii
AGTAGTAGAAAACTTTTGTAGGTAACAATATCATATCTATGCCAATTTCGATATGGCATTTCCTCGTACAGAGGTTTGGGGAGAAGTGGCTAGGATTGATCCCTTAGCAAACTATTTCACACATTTCTTTGAGGAAAAAAACATGATTGACATAGAGCCTATTTAGGTGTGATTCAAGTCGTCCTTGCTTGGAAAAACTTGTGGGGAAGTGTCACATACCCAGTCACCTCTTTGAACCATTGAGACCATTGGTTACTCAAATTACATAGTTGAATTCACCACCTATGTCTAAATTTGTTTTTCATAAATCTACTCAATTTAACAGTGAAATACAAAAAAAAAATTCGCCCAAACGATCATATGCAATTATTAATAATTACATTCAATTTCCAACATGAAACCATTCATACATGCCGATTAATCCATCAAAATATATGTCATAAAAAATAAACTAAAGAATATTGAGAAACAAATTAATTCATGGCATTCATACACATTTAGAGATATATATTTTTAATAAATTGTTTCCTAACTCGCTGCAGGTGAAGGACAGACCTCCCAACCATAAGTTGTTCCAAGCCATATATTTCTTTGATAGGACACCCTCGAGCTAGGGATATAAATCCACAACGACAAAGATCCTCTCCAATACCCATTAGAGGAAATTTGGGGTCTAAAATGGGCCTTATAAGAAAACGTGCCAAAATAAGTTTTTGTGAGTTGGAATTCAAGAAGCAATATAATTTCAATAAAATAAGTCAACCATAATGGTTGAATTGACATTTGTCATTAAAAAAAACCACTTTTTTTGTTCGTATTTTCGACATATCTCATTGCGTTTTTACTCAAATTTCGATCAGGAGAGCTCGTTGGATGTGGAATTTGATTCCAAATCCAACAAGTACCCACACTGTATAATTTTGACGGACCCCACTACCCCAAAAACAAGAAGTACCTGAAAAAACGTGATGATGATGTCATCATCACATTTTTTTAGGTATTTCTTGTTTTTGGGGTAGCGGGGTCTGTAAAAGTATGCAGTGTGGGTACTCATTGGATGCGTAATCAAATTCTGCATCCAACGAGCTCTATCGATTGAAATTTGAGTAAAAGAACAGGGAGATATGTCGAAAATAAGAACACAAAAAGTAGTTTTTTTCTTTCTTCCTCCAAAATTAATCAATAGTATTTTATTATTTTAACTATTATTTTATTATTTTCCTTAGGAGGCCCATTTTAGACCCCAAAATTCCTCTAATGTCTACTCGACTCAATCTCTCATGAAACGCCATGGTGTAGAAACCTCATACAAAGCTATCCGAATCCTAAATGATTCTTCCCCATCACCCTACATGATACAATGAACAAGCTCCTTCTTTGAGCTAACAACCCCTCTAGAAGCTGCTAGTTCACTTCTAGAAATCCAACATAACTTCGAAAGGATGTCTCTAAATTGGGACTACAAACCAGGTTCCTCTCACATACCAATTTATTCCCGAGTTCAATGGCATTAATAGTTCACCTATGGAATCTCTTGTCCTCATTCTTTTGGGTACAAAACTTAGAGAAATTCCAAGGTGATGGAAAGAAATGATCGTTAATGGAATTCAAATGGTTGTAATGAATTAGGAATGATCCGTTCAAAATCTAAGTTATCCCATTTTATATGCATGATTTAGATTGCAATGTAGGTACTCCACATGGGACCAGTTTTTCCATCATAAGATAATTAATTAATTCTTATTCAAAGAAAGTCCCTTAATCATCATTTAGGAACTTAGTTAAATTTCTAAGGCTAGGGAAATAATATTAATCCCACTAAGGTCATTTTTCTTTAGCTCACTATCACTTCCCCACTTGTGGAATCATAGACCCCATATCCTCTTATTCCTTCTTCCTTTATAGTATTCATATCTTTATATTAGTATCAAAATGTACATATTTACAATATCTTGGTTGTCTTGGACCTTTTGTTTTTGGCTTTTATCTTTTACATCAATATTTACAAAATTACATTATAGGGTGTAAACTGGGGTGTTGTGCGAAGGGAAAGTATATAAAATATGTTGCATAGGTTCTTTATGTTAAAATTGGATTAAGTAGGTTGAGATACTAATGCCATTGGTGTTTGATGCTGGTTCTTCAAAACACATTCTCATTCTTCTCCAAGTTGGGGACAAATAGCCCTTACTCCCTTAAAATTCAATCATGGTTTGTTGAATTATGAGGAATTTAGATTACTTATGGAAACAAATTGAAAATTTTTTGATCCATCTTCAATTGTTTAAATTTTATGCAAAACTTAAGAATATTAGGAAATTGGTTCTAGAGTGGGAAAAGAAGAAAACAAAATAAAATCAAACGAACCTTAAACAAGTTGATGTAAGAAGTTATTATTTCTTTCAAAACAATCTCTTAAGGGTTTCCAATGATGATGAAAGTTTATCTATAAAGAATTTGGATGGTAGAAAGAAGTTGTAAGTGTAAAAAAGAGGAGGTGATGTGGAGGCTCATAAGAAATACCATCTAATGATAGGGACAATAATACAAATTTTTTTATTGTTCCTTGGGTTCCTTTCTTAAATCATGAATGAGAGACTCATTGCAAAAATATCAAAGGAGGAAATACAATGGTATTTTTATTCATTGAAAAAGATCAAGATATTGGGACTATTTGTTGGTATATGGAATTATACACTACTTTCTATGGGATCTTAGAGGATGATATCTTGAGGGTGGTGAAGGAAACAAAAGAATTGGGTAATCTCCATGAAGAATGACACATCTTCTTATGAGGGTTTCACACCTATCTCACTATGTAATATTATATGGAGGACTAAACAAACTTAGTAAAAGAAATACTAGGAAGTTGTGTAATATCTCTAATACCCCAAGCACTATGGGGAGTGCACAATGAATGGATCCCGTAAAAAAATTCATTCTAGGTACCGATTTTACAATGCATCTAAGTAACATACGATATATCAAAATATAGGAAGACGGAAAACCTAATGGGAATAAAAATGGCCTCAAAAAAGAATATTGAAAAGGTAATACAACTACCAGGAAATTATCTCATTGATCCCAAGGAAGTATTGCAGAAAGTGGATTATTTTATCCATGGAAGTATTCATGAATATGTGTACAATCTATTCAAGAGAAGGAAAATACCAAAAATCCATGATCCTATCATGAAATAGTCCTATGATGTACTATATGCGGATCTCAATGTCTTTTGTTCTATGTCACTGTAGTAGATTTTACAAAACTTCATTGTGCTCTGATTGTCACACCAAATGACCACTCAATGGTTAATAAATATACCAATAAATGTAAGGAAATGATGACCCAAATGGCCCAGTTAATGACATTCACTGAACATCTCTACTATCCCCTGTTAATGACAAAGAAATTGACGATTGATTTTTACTGTACCAACAAATGTGGTTGCATCCCAAACTAAGAACATATGCTAAAATGGACTTTTGATATTTGCAATTCCCATCCCTATATGAATCATTGTATCTAATGGGATATAGTGTACAACTTCCTACATAATGAAACCCATAGCTTGTGGTACCTCTGACATATTTGAGGATGCACTCATCAGCTTTCCAATGCATCTAATGTGTCTCCTACATGTATCTTTAAATTTCTTAAAATGCATAGAGATAAGTATATTATATTGAGTGAGATACAATAGACTCCCTGATGTGTAATAAAACTTGGTGAAATCGATCAATAGTGTATCCCCACAATCCTCGATCCTTACCATATATAAGAAAAATAATGCTACTGGATGCCAGTCATCCATGTGAAATCTAACCAATAATTATCCTTCATAATTTGACTAATCCATCTTGATCCCTAAAAAAACTTAGTTGATTTCATTAGCAAGCATTAAGTGTAGTAGATTCATGTATATTATTGTGAACCACTCCATGATTTAAGCGTTGTCTTTCATTTTACAAATTAGTGAGAATATATGTTTTGAATGTGCATTGCATAGTTGATTACTTCAACCCAAAATTTAAAAGGAAGCAATGTTGCATTCAACATGTAACTTACCATCTCTCTTGGAGACCAGTTCTTCCTCTTAGCTTCTATGTTTTGTTGAGTATTGTACATAACTATGTGTTGTAAATGAATACCTACTTCATTGTAAATATTTCCCATTATCTATGAGGAGGTTCTTTATCATATTCACATACTACTTCTCTACATGTTCTATGAATTATTTGAGATGATAAAACACTTGATACTCAACCACAAGAAAGTAGAACTATATCTGCCTTGTGAAATCATCCACAAAAGAAAACACATATTTTTCCTTGGTTGTGGAATGATATGAGAAGGGCCCCATGAAATAAATTCAAAAGGGATTCAAGGGGGAGGAGTCCCTCCATGCCTCCGCTTTTCCAAACTTCTCTTTTGGAATCATACCAAGAACACATCTCTGGCATACTCCTTCATAGAATTTTATGTTTGGTAAGCCTTTTACAATCCCATGTTTGTTGACCTACTCCATACACATAAAATTTAAGTCAGCAAATATTTTGTGCCAAATTATACTTCCATCATTTACATGGGTTAGTGGAAATGTGGAATTAGATATAGCAATAAATTTAGGCAATGTTTACAATATATGTTGATGTTTTATCTTAGTGACAACAATTAGAGAGTCATTTTCCATGTCAAATATTGACACTTAATCCAAGGTGAATTTTATCGTCTTTCCCTTTCCTAAATGTGTGATTTGGTAAAGAGAGAATAGACTTATATAGAGTTCATAGCATGCATTATATTCATGCAACTTTCATTTTGAAGATCTGCTCTCCCTTGTCAAAAAAATTCTACTAGAGATTAAACAAAAAAATTTGTGGATACCATAGGAAGACTCATGCATGATTTTAAAGATTAAACAAAATGTTTTGTGGATCCCATGTTGTATTATTCTTATGAATCAATGTGTTAAGCCCTAAATGTTGGGCACATTTTCCATATAGTATCACACATTAAATTAGTCTTGATGTCATCTTTGGTTCATTAGGTATAATTGTCATTAGTATGGTTATATTAGTTACATTAGCTTGGGTGAGTTAGTTGGAACTGTACAATGTAGTATCCTATATATAGGAAGGAGACATTTCATTTGGAGCATCTCGTTTTGTCTTGTCTTATGTACTTAGTACCTTGTGTAAGCAGGTATCCCCATTGAAGATGATTTCAATTCATCTTTGTTCTTCATTTTTAAGGTATGGATTACTCTTTCTTGTCTCTTTATGCTCTTTTCATGTTCTTTTGCAGATTTTGTTACTTAACATTCAGTATCACAACTTGGATGCTTCCAAAATGAGCTATCTTGGAACTTTTGCAATAACATTGTTTCTCCAAGGTTTCATAAAGAAAGACGAAAAAAATGTATAAAACAAGTCAATATATCAACAATAAAAAATTTAGATCCTGAATCATTACAGGCTCTAAGATATTTGCGATGGAAATTCGGGTTTCTGACTATTCCAAGAATTTTTTTAAAATAGGTGTTCTTGGAAAAATAGTCATATCTGGGGCATGAGTGATCCAAATTTAGTGAGATATATTTCTTAAAAAATAACGCATACCTCATTATTTGTGATAGAAATTTCAACCTCATTTGAAAATATTGGACACATGGCATATGATACAAGTTCGCTCTTCTGGAAGGACCAAAAAAATAAGTGTTGGGAGATTTGCCAAATTTTTTTTTGGCACATCAAATTTAAGTGAGACCTACCGAATTGAAGAGAGGTAATATAAGGCTACAAAATTATAAATTTTTTGTCCTAGAGGAGTCTAAATTTCAAATTCACCTTAGTTCCAAGTCAGTCAGAAAACAATCTTGAAATGAGTGTTTGAAAAAGGTATGCCATTTTTAAATTTGAATACTTTTAGTAGAAGGATCTATTTGTGGTGTACCCCAGGGTGTGATATATATTTGTATTTTTCAACATGCCACAAAAATATAGTGGATAACATCACACTCCACTTAAAAATCTTGAGGATCATCCACAATGTATGAAGAAAGTGAAGAACTCATGTATGAAGAAAGTGAAGAACTCAGACATGAATTGACCAAGTTGAGTGAAAAGTTTGATGAATGGAGTGGAAGGGAAGTGACATATACTCAATTGGTAAACCAAAGAAGTGATATAGAGAAGGAATTTAAAAATAGTATTGAAAACATGGGCAATAAAGAGTACCTCAAGGGGATCTCTAGGAAAGAGGATCTCAAGGGGATGGCTAGAAAAGAGGATCTCAAGGTAATTTCTAGCAAAGGGGATCTAGTGAAAATGGCCAAGGAGATGGATAGTAAAGAAGATCTTAAAGAATTAATGGAACTAATAAATGATATAAAACATATCTTTATTCCTCATTTTTCTACTCAAGAATAGGATAAGAAGTGAAAGAGGGACTTATTTGAATCATGTATTGAGAAAAATGAAAAACAATTGGAGAATAAGAGGTTCAAGTCCTGGAAATTTGATGATCCACTACATCATCAAGGGTTCAACTTAGGTCCAAGGAACTACTTTTTTCTCAATATACACATGAGAAAGTTTGATGGCAATGATCCAATAACATATATATTCCATATGGAACAATTCTTTCATCTACATCACATACAAAATTTTTAGAAGGTAACTATTACATCATTATATTTAGAGCCTGATCAATTTGTATGGTACTAATGGATTTGTGACCATAATAAAGACTCTATTATCTCTTGGTGTATATTTATAGAAGAATAGATTTCCCATTACGGGGATATTAATAGCAACACCTTCTTTATCCACTTGATAAATCTCAAGCAAAAGGTCCCTGTTACAGAGCACATCAAGCAGTTTCAGAAGCTATGTCTTAGTGTGAAGAGCATTTTAGAAGAAAATTTGTTCGATCTCCTTATTAGAACCTTCAAGGATAAAATTCAACATGTGGTGCATCTCTTCTAACCACCATCCTTGGAAAAGGATTTCGTGGCAACAAGGAAGGTTGCAAGTAAAGATATTGTAATACATATTAGAATTACCACTTCCAACACATACATAGAGAATGGTGTTCCTTCTTCTAACCCACCTCATAGTTTGACATTGAACTCAACAACTGGGGGAAAGAAGAGAAAAATTTTGATGCCTTATTTGTGATTGAAAGTATGGAAGGAGACATATGTGTGGAGAAAATACATTGTCAGGACAAAAACCAAAACAATAGGAAGCATTAAAAGCGGAAGAAATTTATCCATGCCACCTTCTCACATTTTAAATGGAATTTATTCCACTGACGAAAACCCTATGGATGTCATTAATGGTACTTTCTAAAAGGGAGAAACAAAAAGGAATAAACAAGTGCAAAATGTACAAACTCAATAATTACAAACACAGAAAGGAAAGGACATCCAAAAATCAACTAAAGTACCTAAGAAGGTTACATTTAAAAAAATACATTTCCCAACTGAACTTGATCAACAAATTATTGTTGATGAGGATGCTACTTCTACTAGTAAGAGTAAGAAACACTCTTCTAAAAAAAATATCGATGAGGGTTCTTTCAGTCCTGATCAACAAGTTGACCACTTGAATACACTATCTTCAAGACGTAAAAGGAGGAGACAAGATGTTGAATCCAATCTTGACATTGAAAATTAAAATGAAATTTCTAGGTATACTTTGGAATTCATAACTTGAGGTGGTGATCTAGATGATGGTGTTGTTAATACAACACAAAATGTCATTTGGGAATGATTTCAAAGGGATAAGTTGGTTCATAATAGGAATACATTTGATTTAAATGTGAAGCAACTTTATAGACTTACAGAAGGTCAAGAAAAGTATCAAATTAGGAAACCACATCACCTGCATGTTCATAACTTGAAAGTATTAATGAGGCTCAATCGTTATCCACATGTGGTTCACTATGTAGTTCTTGTTGACCCAAAAAATATTCCTGTTAGAAATGAATTTGATGAATCAAGGTGTTTTGATTAGAAGTACTATGTTTTGGGGGAATCATTCTACAGAGGCCAGAAGAGAATTGATGCAAGAGTTTCCCAAAAACCTCATTTTTCAAACAGTCACAATGCATAATTTATGTTGGTTTAACAGACGTGGAAGAAAAACTATTGGAATGGGATCATAACATAGATATTGACTATAGAATATCCATGACATTCATTCAAATCGTTATATTTGACCACAATGAATTTGAACAAATATGTGGTGGGGATAGATTGAAAGTTGATGCAGATTTCAAGAAATAATGTTGTATGGAAATAGGTTTCCCAATTAAACAGGATGATATGAAACATAAAGGTTTGAAAGGAAGTCACTAGTACATGTGGACATTTTTCCCATAGACTTTTGTTTCCATTGCAACACTTGTGCATTGGTATAATAATGAAAATGGCCCGTTATTTTTGTGACAAAACTTTTGTCGATATAGCAACACTTTCCACATTTTGATGCAATAGCGACGAAAGTATGGATACTGCTATGATGGAGTGTCGTCACTATTGTGATGAAGTGTTCATTGCTATTGCGACGATAAATTACTAACGAAGGTCTCACTGGTTGTCACTATAGTGAAGCAACGCAATGTTTTTAAAAAAATGAGCAAATTTTGTGTAACTATGCTTTCGTTGGTTTAACAATGGAAGCTCATTGATATAGCGATGACAAGAGAAAAAAAAACAAACAAACATTTTGCGATGAAGCCTTCAATGGTTTAGCGACGAAAATTTGTTGGTGTGGTGATGAGGTAACTATTGCATCATTATATTTAGAGCCTGATCAGTTTGTATGGTACTATGACTTTGTGACTGTAACAAAGAATCTATTATGTCTTGGTGTATATTTACAGAAGAATGGATTTCGCATTATGGGGATAGTAATAGCAACACCTTCTTTATCCATTTGATAAATCTCAAGGAAAAATGCCCTATTACATAGCACATTAAGCAATTTTAGAAGCTATGTCTTAGAGTAAAGAGTATTTCAAAAGAAAATTTGTTCAATCTCCTTATTAGAACCTTGAAGCATAAAATTCAACATGTGCTACATCTCTTCTAACCACCATCCTTGGAGAAGGATTTCATGGCGGTAAAGAAGTTTGAAAGTAAAAATATTGCAATACATATTAGAAATACCACTTCCAATACATACAGAGAGAATGGTGTTCTTTCTTCTAACCCACCTCGTAGTTTGACACTGACCTCAAAAACTAGAGGAAAGAAGAGAAAAATGTGTATGCTTTATTTGTAATTGAAAGTATAGAAAGGGGCATAAGTGTGGAGAAAATAAATTATTCTATATATATATATATATTGTGAAGACAAAAACCAAAAGAATAACAAGAATTACAAGTTGATGAAATTTATCCATGCCACTTTCTCATATTCTAAATGGAATTTTTTCCACTGAGGAAAACCCTATGGATTTCATTAATGGTACTTTTCAAAAGGGACAAACACAAAGGAAGAAACAAGTGAAAAATTTACAAACTAAAGAATTACAAACACAGAAAGGAAAGGACATCCAAAAATCAACTAAAGTACCTAAGAAGGTTCGATTTAAAAAATATATATTTCCCAATTGAACTTGATCAACAAATTGTTGTTGATGAGGATTCTACTTCTACTAGTAGGAGTAAGAAACACTCTTAAAAAATATTGATGAGGGTTCTTTCATTCTTGATCAACAAGTTTTTCATTTAAATACAATGGCTTCAAGACATAAAAGGAAGAGACAAGATGTTGAATCCAATCTTAGCACTGAAAATGAATGTGAAATTTCTAGGTATAGTTTGGAAATCATACCTCTAGGCGGCGATCTAGATGATGGTGTTGTTAATACAACACAAAATGTCATTTGGGAATGATTGCAGAGGAATAAGTTGGTTCACAATGGGCATACATTTGATTTAGATGTGAAGCAACTTTATATAAAGACGGAAACCGTCAAGAAAAGTATCAAATTAGGAAACCACATCGC
>LPNX010154577.1:34614-70326 GCA_001517045.1 Pseudotsuga menziesii
GAGGCCTTAATTAATAATTGAATGGATAGGAGAAAAGGGAGCAATGGCTCGAATGCCTATTGGGAAATCATTTTGACAAGGTTTCCCTAGGGAGGAAAAGATCTATGTGCTCTATATGAGCCACAAGGTTACAAGAAAAGGATTGTTTCCTATCTGTGTCTTGGGAAATGGGGAGAACCATATTTCCATTTTGTTGATGTCTATGTTTGAATAGATCTTGATGCGCCTGTGCTTTGGGATTTCGTTCGGATGTGTATCAAAACAAAGAGCCAATTCATCATTTCATTCTGTCGCCATGTTTTGATTGTTCTGGTAGTAGTGGAGGAGTCGTTGTGTAGAGAATTAAAGAATCAACCTACCGTTTGAGCAATATCAATGTGCATATACTTAGAGAGTCTGATCCAGGAATTTTTGAAGCCTTTTTGGTGGCAGTCAATATGTATCTGAATTAAAAAGAATGAATCCATGTTTTCGGGAAAATAGGGTTGATATTAGTTTATTTTATGCAAGTGAGATTGTTTATAACCCCCCCCCTTCCTGTGTCTGTATTGATATGAATCCATTGAATATGATGGGTTTGATTATGACCTCGAATGTATTTTTTTTTCCGTTGTATGCATACACCAGCAATCCGAAAAGATCCAACTTTTAAAAATTACAAGCGTTTGTGCCCACGTCGGGATCTGAATTTATTTTGGTTACCAACATTGTGCTCATAATGGCAGTAGATCCATATTTGAGGGTTACCTCCTGTTAGCTCGCAATGAAATTAGATCCACCTGAGGGTTACCGTATGCTAGTTCATGAAAGAAATAAACCCATTTTGCATTATTAACCCAGTCATGCTCACGATATAAAGGATTCGCTTTTCCCTGAGTACCGGCGTATGTATTCTTGAACCGGATAGATTCCCCTTTGAGTTTCTGCCATCAATTTCACGCTCGATATGAGAAGATACACATTTCGTTGTCTATGTTGTGCCTCTACGCTATTAGAGTTAATACGTGCCTAAGCAATTTGTTCGAATTCTAAGAACATCGGTCACAATTTTGAATATATATATATATATATATATATCCTTGCAATTGCTAAATCGATTTTCATAGCGAGTGGTTCAGTTATGTGGTTGTTAAAGGGTGACGATACCAAGCTCTTGACAGTTATGATGATAATTACATCCACGAACTTATTGGATTTTCATCAAGCATGGTAAGCACATAGTCCTTGAGGATTTGATAGCAGCAATCACTACAAGGATCACTGTAGAGACCTGGATCAAGAAATTTGGTTGGGTGAAACTCCACGAAAGTCAAACCCTAGTTTGACCTCGAGCTAGAAAAACCCTAAATACTAAAACAACTAAGTTTTGGTAGATTCACGATATCCTGATATTGGTGAAGTATAAAGAGTTGAAAATCACAGGGGCCAAAGATAAAATATGGAAGCACACGGTGTGGAAAATTCAATTTCAGATTCACTATATTCCCTAAACAGGATACTTGGGGAGAATTGCAATATCTTGGTCTATAGAAGTCCAAATGGAATTATTGAAGATGTTCCAAAAAGGGCCCATATTTTAATTTTGGTGCTATGAATATCAAACTCAGAAGATCAACAATTGACACGTGGAATTCTATACAACTTCGTTGTTCTGAACAATCCTGTAAGAGGCCACGTTGGGAAAAGGATCATAAATACAAAATGGTGAAACCAATTCTAATGAAACATGTGGTTTTGGATCCAAGACATGAGGGGTTACCTCAATGTGAAATTTCAGACATAGAGGAGCAGCAATTTTAGAGATATCATAGAAACAGTAACATGAATTTCTGCAGAAGAAATTGGAAAATTAGGGCTTCCTGTTCTGGGAGATTCCCTCCACTGTTTTTAGAAAAGGAGTACATTGGATAGCTCCATTTGAAGAAATCTATCTGTATAACCTATAATATCTGAAAGATTCCAAGTTTTGAAAATAAGGGTTTCTGTGACAATCCCTAGATCAGCAAGCTCCGGAACCAAGACGGACGCCTCAAATCGGTAAGATCTAAATCCCTTGCTATTTTCATTTAAGGTTCTCATTTAAACGTGATCTATCACATTAGCTTGATGATAAGCTTGGTGAAGTTGACAACTTCCAAGCATGGAAGTATTTGATCTCTCTAAAGAAATGAATTGGACACCTAAATGAGTAGATAGGTTCTAGTTCCAGAGGGAGATGAGGCTCAAATCCTTACTCAAGAAGAACTTGGTCAAGGCCAAGAAGATCATTGTTGATTCATTCATAAATCAACTTGTACCACAAGTGTCTTCCCTAAATACACTGAAGATGTTTGATTCCTTGACCAAGATATTTGAAGGGAAGAACATAAATCAGAAGATGAACTTAAGAAACCAGTTGAAGAATGTGAACATCTAGAATGCAGATACCATGAAGTCATAAGAGTCTCTCAAATCAAGAACAACTTGAAGTGGTAAAAGAAGAAGTGAAGAATGCAGAAGTCGTGATGGCCACCTTGAATGGCCTCCGAGGATCATGGGATTCATTCATATGAGGAATGTGTACCAGAAGGAAGTGATTACTTTCAGTAGACTTTGGGAAGAAGAAGATGCTCTAACCATAAGAAGAGAAGATAATATTAGAGCAATTGAAGATCAGGCTCTCACCATCAAAAGAAGATCCCTCAAGCAATGAGGAATACAAAGGACTCAACTTTTGAAGAACCTCTTATCCATCCTAGCATTTGGATAAGAAACGATGCTATCATGAACGAGTAGGACGATGAAGTTGAAGGCACAAGAAGGAGTATACCCACGAATCAAATAAAGATAAGTATTCAATTGTCATTTCATAATATTGTTTTGTTATATATTCAGTTGATGTATTATGCATGATAGGATGTTTGCATTAATGACAGTATACTACTAGTATGCATGTGATGGGTAAGTAGCTCATGGTGCTATACAACTCTCCATTGCTACTTATCTAGAATGAAACCTCTTTACTGACATATTGGATTAGTGCACAATCACAATGTTGTCCTGGTAGAGATGGAAGGCATCTAGAAAGTTTCAGTGAGATATGGATGAATGTTGCATTGTCTAAAGTAGTTACATGATCATATATTTATCCATACGTATTTTCCAGTATGGATATTACTTATGAAATTTTCTAACCATACAAATGCATTTGACTTGTAGGAAAGATCACATACATAATTTCCTGCAAGCAAATAAGGATGAAACTTGTTTCGAAGAACAAGTGACGACAGTTCAAGATGACGAATAATATGATGAATGCAGCGACATCATTGATGCAGAATCTTCCAGCTATGAAGAAGTAACCAAGAAGACTAGTTCAAGAAGAATGATGTCTAGGATGCAGTATCGAGACCTAAAGAGAAGTTCATAGTTCCATCATGTAGTAGATGGAAACATCGTGGGATACAAAGCAAGATTCGTAGCACGAGGCTTCTCATGAAAAGAAGACATAAACTAAGAAGAGATATTTGCAGCCACTACAAGTGAAGTCACATGACATGCATAATCATGTGTGCAAATGAAAGAAGGCCATGTATGAGTTTAGAAGACACCCATGGGATAACACAAACATGATGAGCCTTGATGAATGTCTTAACCTTTGCTACAAGGTTGATAAATGATGACAAGCTCACAGATGGATGTGAGAAGAACTTTTGAAAAAGTTCAAAATAGAGGATCTTGGTATGCAATGATTCTAGATGGATACTACTTGTCAGTCCAGTACATAATGTCTCAGTGCATAGAGTACAAAAGACAAAGGGAGCATGATGCTCTACTTCAGAGGGAGTGACTGCAGAATATCCTAAGGTTCGACATGGTACGACAGGATGGATAGATTACTGATGACTCTAGGATTTACTAAGAGTAAAGTGGATTCCAACCTTTGCTTCAAGGTTGAAGGCGAAAGACCAATGATGCTCCTGTTATGTGTCAATGCATTATTTTCTAGGCATGGAGGTGTGGACAAGGGAAGTATGCAGTAGAGATCCTGAATAGGTTCACGATGATGGACTTCATGACCACACCTATGGCATCGAACATGAAGCTATTGAGTGATGCTTCATCAGAGTCGGTTGATGCTACGATGTATCGTCAGATGATTGGGTCATTGATGTACCTGACAAACACGAGACCAGGCATTTGTTTTGCTGTGAACACTTTAAGCCAATTATTGAAAGATCCTAGGAGTGTTCACTTAACTGCTGCAAAGCATATTCTGAGGTTCCTGAAGGGTACAGTTGATTATGGACTCAAGTTAGATGTGAATCAGAAGATTAACCTGGAGGTTTATGTTGATTCATATTGGGTAGGTAGTGCCATTGACAGAAAGAGTACTTTAGGGTGTTGCTTCAGTATGGGATCAGGTGTGATCTCTTGGTTTAGCAGGAAGCAATCCTGTGTGGCACTAAGTACAACTGAAGTAGAGTATGTCACAGCTTCTTCAACTAGTTGTGAGGCAATATGGCTATGGAAGCTATTGTCTGATATATTTCATCTCTAGTTGGATGCTACTTGTATACATTGTGACAACCATAGTTGTGTGAAGTTGTTAGAGAATCTAGTGTTCCATGACAAGTAGAAGCATATCGAGATCAAGTACCACTATATCAGGGATATGGTGTAGAGAGGAGCAGTGAAGCTCTAGTATGTTGCAATGGAGGAACATATAGCCGATGTATTGGTGAAGCCATTGGCTAGGCTGAAGTTCGAGTACTTTAGGGAGAAGCTTGGTGTTCTCCAGATCGAGGTTTCCCCCAAGGGAAAGTGATAAGACCCATATCCATTCTAACATGGTGAGAGGATTGGTTCCTTCCATGTCAGATATGAGTGCTGAGATCCATAGCCATTCTGACGAGTAGGTCAGATGTAAGGGCTGAGACATTCTTTCATTGTGATAGGGTTGCTCCCTTCCATGACAGATATAAGTACTGGCCATTCTGTCGAGTAGGACAGATGTAAGGGAAATTTCCATTCTAGGAATGGAGGCACCCGGTCAGTTACCAGGAACACTCAGTCTAGGACTGAGTAGCCATTATGATGTGATAGAGGGATGTGTTCCCACTTGATCAGATGTAAGGGCTGAACCATTCTGTCATGGCTAAAGGATTAATTTCTTTCCATGTCAGATGTGAGTGTTGGTCATTCCAACAAGTAGGTCGGATGGAAGGGCAATTTCCATTCTCTAGGAGAATGGAGGCACTTGGTCAGTTACCAGGTAGCTCAATCGAGGAGGACTGGCGGCCATTCTAATACGACTGTAGGATTGGTTCCAACAAGATCAGATATGAGTTCAAGCCCTTCCATTATTGTGAGCAGGATGTGTTCCCGCCTGGATGGATGTAATTGCAGAGCCATTCTTTGCATCATGTGTTGATCAGATATGAGTGCTGAGGCATTCTTCACATTATGTGTTGATCAGATGTAAGTGTTGTGCCATTCTTTGCATTAGGTGTTGATCAGATGCAAGTGAAGTGCCATTCTTTGTATCATGCTTTGATCAGATGTAAGTGCAGTATCTATCTTTGCATCATGTGTTGATCAGATAGAGATGTTGAGCCTTTCTTCGATCATGTGTTGATCAGATGTAAGTGTTGGGCCTTTCTGATATGATTATAGGATTAGTTCCTACGTGATCAGATGTGAGTGTTGGGTATGCCTTTCTGACGAGTAGGTCAGATGTAAGTGCTAGGAATGCCATTCTTCGTATCATGTGTTGATCAGATATAAATGATGAGCCATTCTTCATATCATGTGTTGATTAGATATAAGTGCTAGAAAATACCTGCATGGAGGCTAGGCCTACAATGAGAATGAAAAAGGGCTGGCTCTGTAGAACTTCCTATGACGAGAAGAATCATGAGATAGCACCACTGATGATCCAGATCGAGTGATGATGATCCAGCAGTGATGATCCATATCGAGTGATGATCCAGATCTAGTGATGATGCCCAGTGATGATCCAGATGGAGTGATGATCTAGATTCAATAATGATGAGCCAGATCGAGTGATGATTTATATTCAGTGATGCTGATCCAGATCCAGTGATGATCTAGATCCAGTGATGATGATCCAGATCCAGTGATGATGATCCAGATTCAGTGATGATGATCCAGATCAAGCAATGATCCAGATCCAAATGAAGATGACTTGAAGATGACGAAGACCTAACAATGACCAAAATGATATAGAGAAGATTACTTGTGCTGATAAATTGTGTTGAGTGAATACCTTACTAGTTAAGAAGGAGTGTTGATTTAATTGTAACTTCAGAATGTATTCCCTTGTATTTCTTATCTATTGTAACCCGATGTTTATTCCAAGATGTATTGCAATGTATTTGAGTCATGTCATACCCCGATTTTTATTCTGGGAAGTTTCTATAATGAGAAAGTCATGTTAAGTCATTGTGGGTAACCCTCCTATTGGTCAAGGGTTAAAGTCCCCACAGTTGTGGGGCCCTTGGGTTATTAGACTATCCTAGTGAATTCGACCCTAGGTGAGTCATTGTAAGTCAGGGAAATAGTCCCCACCATTGTGTTACCCTCCTATTGGTCGGAGGAGGCAAAGTCCCCACAAGTTGTGGGGCACTAGGGTTATTAGACACTCCTAGAGATGTCAGCTCTATTAAGCAATTGTTAAGTGAGGCCGACATGTTGGAGTGCACTTCAAGTGAATGGAAGAATATAAATAGAGAGTGAGCCTCTCTATTTATCTCACTTGCAACACTCACACTCACTCATTGGGGTGCATGAGTCAGAGAGGAGAATCTCTCTCGGTGAGAGAGAGAGAGACTGTTGGTGTCGAGAGTGCATCTCACTATTTTCCAGTTTTACCATTTTGTGCTGATTCTATCTCTGAGGAAGTTGCGGGGTTTTCTCCTTTATGGTTTTCCGGAGGAAAACTCTTTGTGTCTCTTGTTTCTTGTGATGTGCTTATGTTTTATTGTTGTGCTTGTTATTCTCTCAGTGAAAAGATCCTAAGATCATAATGCTATCTTATCTGTTGAAAAACTAACACAGAACTCTATCCTACACTTCATGTACCTCTGTTTATTCGTAAGTTGTTCTTACGTTCTGTCATTTACTTTCGGTCATTATTTTTAATGTATTTTACTTATGATGTTGTAGTGCAATTTACTACATAGTATTATGTTTACACTTTTGTCGCTTATGTGCCGTCACTGGATTTATATGCTTCATCCTTTCTGCATTGTCGCACTTGTTAATTATGGAGTCCTAACTTAACTTTGTTTGTGGAAACAATGTGGGCAGAGTGACGAGACTTGTTCTCCCATGACGGTTTCAGAGTTAAAGGATTAATTTGTTATGTAGGATTAGTTAGTTCAATCGAAATAAGGAAGCTATTTTATTTACTTCCATGTTTACCTCATGACACAAGGCTTAATAGGGATCTTGGATCATTTCAGTCTTTATTTACACTTACTGTTCATCATTACGCTTCATTACTGTTTTAGATTGGTAGCAAGGTAGTCTTAAATTTGTTAATTATATAGCCTATATAATTAACTATGTGATACTTATACTATCTATACAATTACACTTGATGTCTATTTTATTACAATAATTAACATAGTTCTTATTTTAATGGCAGGTCATAACTTGGTTACTTGTTCGGACCTTGGTCTTATTATAGTCAGAGATGTTACCATGGCATACTTCGTATGCCATGGTCCTTAAGAATTGATACTTTGATAGCAAGGGGGTTAAGACCCTAAGCTCTAAACCTATGGCTTATACGTTAGCTTTATACTGAACCTTTGAATTCTTTGAATTTAGACTAGCGCATACTTAAGTATGAACGATACTTTGCAAAAGTCCATACCATGTAATAGTATATGATATGCATTAACGTTTTGGGGTGGCAAAGCAATAACATATGGTTGAAACCAAAGGATAGCAGGGTTTAATCCTTCATGTGGGAAGTGGACATACATACTAATGCAAGGAAACTTAAACTATGGAGAGTGGGTTTGGTATGGCGTTAGTGGTCACCAGCTGGTGCATTCAATGCTTTTTGGAAAACATGAGAGCCCCAAGCTTAGGGCTTGGGAACACGATGGTTTGGTCATTCACTTCATTTTGATTTGGGTTTTGATCTTTATCTGTAGAGGGGAAAATAGAGGCAACCTCCATGAGCTTACAGGTAAGATCCTCACTCAGCCTCTTATCATTTCTATGGTTTGTGTTGTTGCAATTTATCATTGTCATGCTTCTCATCGTTTTGTTTGTGGATGGTTGTAGGTGTTGGGGTCTTTCGAGAGAGTCGTGGCTCAAAGCTTGTAGCTAGTTCCTTAATGATGGAAATGGTCAATGGTAAGCCTTCCAACAATCCAATACTTGTTACCTCTCAGCCTCACTGAGTGATTTCTTCGCTGTTTGGTTTTGGGGGTTTCAATATGGGGTTTAAAAATTTGCCTTCGGGCATATGATTAGAGACTTGTATTTTATTCAATATTTTTATAGCTTTGGCCGAGGAGTGAAATCATACTCCCTTTTTTCTCATGTATAAATTTTGGGTTTGTGAAGATGAAATGTTTTGGGAGTTTGAGCCATGGGATGCACCATTGCTCGCAATGGTGCCATATCCCATTCACATGCCCATATAGGCTTTGTTTTGGCTTCGTAAGTGACTATATGGAGACACTGATTTACCATACTGTGTATGATGTCTATACTCTGCATTTTTAATGAATGACTCATGCCATTTTTCTTACTGTGTTGTGTAAAGTGAATTCTATGTTAATGGTTTTAATAATGCGACTGTGTGTGAAAACTTATGCTGTGAAAATGGTTTAAATACTCGTGTTTGGATGAGGCACATGCCTTCATGGGTGCTCTGTGCACATTTATAATTATTACCTAGTTATGTTTTAAGGGAAACGAATAGGTGAAGCCATGCCATGTATGTCCTTGGCTCACAATAGGCTCGGTGTTCTAGCATGAATGGTTAAATTTCTTATTATTTTGTTTGGTTTAATAAGGTGGTTTTAGCACATGAATTTTCCTTGGTATGAGCTCTACGTGTTGACTATTTTAATGGGCTTGAGCCTTCCCATTGTTGTTGTGATAACTCTGATGTATCATTATAGTAGATATTTTAACGATTACTTTTAAGGATGATTTGTTAGTAGAGTAGTTGGTTATTTAATATTATGAATTTGTTGGTTTTGTAGAAGCCAAGAATTACAAACCCATGATAGCATTCATTGTTGTGTTTAGACTATAAAATAACTCCATGTTTATAAAAGATTTGTGGCCGAGGCCATAACATAGCGTTGGGCTATAACCCTCGTTGTAGCGAATGTAATGGCTAGAAACAACACTTTGATGTTTTTAAAATAAGTATTGTGTTTATTAATAATTGTTTCCCGCATACCTAATGTATAGCGTGGATTTAGCTTAATAACAGCAACGACCTATAGAAATTAATCCTAGGTGTTACAATGTGTAAAGACTATGGGTTAATAAAAGAATTGGTTTATGTGCATTATGTATTAGTTATGGTTTTTAAAATGCTTAAAGAACCACGGTATGGTTATGTTAATTGATTACTATTTCTAAATTTATACTATGGTTATTACATACTAATTGGTTAATGCTATGTGCTTAGGGAAATTTAAATAGGACTATGGATTAATATGTATGTAAACATATTTTTGATAAATGACCACATTGATGGTCATGATACCTCCTCTGATGATTTATAATGTTGTTTTATTTATGTGGACTATTTTAATATTAATGTGTAATATGGATACAGACCTTGAAAGGTCCTTAATGACTTGATTAGCTTTGTTTTAGATATAATATGTTCTTAGTGGGTTTAATTCCTATTCTAGTTCTTTTAGTAAATAGTCACATTTAGCATTCTGGTTTATTTACTACTGAACTACTTTTAATTTAAAATTTGAAACAAGCCTCTGCTCACAAATGTAATATGTCAGCAGAGTACAAAAACTCTAGGGAAGAAATAATTATACTACTGATAACAAACCTAGTTATAGTAAGAATAACCCAAACACTCGGAATAACACATAAACAATCTTAAGGATACAAACCCTCGTAAGGTACATCAGATATTAAAATTTGCAGCCTAGGGTTAGCATTTTAAGAATACAACCCTAGGAGATTATTAACTAGAAAATCAATCCAACAAGGTTAGTATATGAATTGAAATCATCTACCTAGTATAAAAAATAGTTATTCTAGAAAAATAGAATAGCAAGTCAAGGGTTTCATACCTGAATTTGAAGATCTATTAACGGCTCAACCCGCACACTCAAATAACCAGCATTAACAATGCAATGCAGATCTGACCTCGATTTAATGACCAAATCACTTGGGAACTACCACGTTCCACCCAACCATGAACCGAAACCTTTCCTGGTCTTAATATGGATCCCCCCAAGATGGACCCCAACATGCAAGCAGATTAGAGCTCCTAAGGTAGGGTTTCCTCAAAATTTATAGATCCCAAATCACTCAAACAAGACCTTCCCCTAAAATGTGCCATATGACAATAGCTCAAATGTTTTCACCTATAAATTACCAAAATAGATGACAAACTTTATAGTGATCCAATTCAAATAAAAAGGAGATTTCTAAACAATTATCTATTATATAATCATGGCCAAACGCCTTGAATTCTCCTAGAATTCTATCCTCGTTTCTCTCATTCCCAATTCTCCCTAATAACAATAGCGACATGAGATTAATAAATCAATGGCATAAGAAAAAAATTTCCTAAAGAAGAAAAAGGTAGTATAAAATTTAAGAAAGGTGAGCTACAAGTACTAGTAATCTCCTTCAAATATTAGTTAGTGGAATGGATAGAAGTTTCAGAAATAAGAAGTAGAGGCATTACGTTTGTGGAATTAGGCATACATGACATGGAAATACTAAAAGAATTTATTTTAATATTTTTTACTTTTACATTTTTCTATGTGATTATTTTATCATATTATAGTCATGTAAATTGACAAAATAGAGAAACTCTTGGAGAAGAAATAGAAGACCCACTAATTGGAAATCCTCCCACCACATAAGAGCCATGGGACCTTGAAAAAATGTTTGTTATCCTTTGGATTATTGATGTTAGATTCCTTGAGGAATTCCACCTACTTGAATCCAATGTCATGAATAATCATGAGAGCTATGTTAGTGAAGAACAATTAGAGATCATGAGTAGGAGAAGTTAATTCAAGGTTTGGATTTGAGGATCCATGTTTTAGTAGTAGATCATGAGTACGAGAAGTTGAAATGGAAAAAACACAGATTTTATTTAATCTCTAATTCATTTACACTATTTTAAAAAATTCTTTTTAAATAAATTCATACTTTGATAAATAGCTTCATACTTTAAGACCCGAAATAACTTGTGCTTTCTTAACACGTAATTTTCTTAGGATATAAGCAAAGAACCGAGAACAACCAAACTAAGAAACATGTACGTAATACATGCGAATAGTACAAGCTAATTTCAACATAGAAATTTAATGCCATGACCAATGCTTCTATCATAGCAATGACAAACCTGTGTAGCTTTGAAAGTTTGGTCTCTAAAATACATGTGTAGCCGCAAAAGAGCATAACAATAAACAGATCGTACATAAATATTTTCGTTAGCCTCCTCTTGATAAAAACATATCTGCTTCCACTAGGATTTTTAGTTATTATTGAAGACCGCAACATTCTGAGGTCTCTTATTTTTGCACTTTGAGTAATAGGGGTAGATTCTTCTATTTATTATAAATGCATTCGCATACAATATTTATATTCTACATCTTTGAATCTGAAACCAATCAGGCATCTTGGTGATGTTTCATAAACTGATTTCAATCACGTCTATTGAGATTAAATTATAATTAATAATAATTTTATATTTAGTAAAAACAATATTTACTATTTAGATATTCAGGTATGTAGCTCTAATATTTTGGAATTTTTGGTGGACTGTTTTATTTTTCATTTTTTATTATGAATAAGGATGAGATAAGTGTACTATTTAAATTGATTTTATAACGGTAATTTATAATTTTAAATAAACAATTATAAAATTATATATATATATATATATAATAGTTGTAACTTATGAATGGATAATTGGTAGATAACTAGTAGCTAATAATTTTATAACTCGGAACTAATGAATAGATAATTGGTGTATAATTAGTAGGTGCTACATTTATAACTAGGATTTGACGAAAGAAAGGATAACGAACAATTAATGGCCTATAACTAGAAGAATTTGTGAAAGAAAAAAATATTGATAGTTAATAAACAAATCATAACTAATGACCAATGCATAAATACATAAATAACTTATAATGTTAGAGAAAAAAATAAATTATAGTTAATAAACCAATCATTAACTAATAACCAATGGATAAATACATAAATAACTTATAATTTGAAGTAGGCTTCTAAGTGATCCATAAATAACTCATAATAAAAATATAATTTCTATAATGAATGTATCCAAATATTTTGTTATAAAATTACAACAGGATATCAAACATAACATCATATAACTAGACACAATTAATAAAATCCAAACTAATTTACTGCTACATTCTGATATGTAACATCACTTCTGTAGCATGGCTCAAGCTCTGTCGTTGGTTTGAATGTGATACCAAGGTGCAAGGTAATCCTTTCGAAAGAATCTTATTCTTGTTGTCTCTCATCCTATCTATTTTGGGTTTTTAAATGTTAGTATGGCATTGTTGGATATGGAGAAATATTGTGCTCTCACAGGTTCTGTGTAGACATAATTGGTGTAAAAATTTATTATGGTAATTTTTAGTTTTGGATTTGGGATTTCATGCCTGGGCAACACCATTGCTTGCAATGGTGCCAAACCGCATGGCACCACTAACGATATGGATGTCACACCCCAAAGATAACAAGATTAAATTTTCTTTACGAAAAAGTTAATAAATTGTCTTAATTATCCGGTTGTACCTTCAAACTTGCTAGTTAATCATAACACACATATTTATACAAGGAATCCAAATCAATGGCAGTGTCTTTTATGATTTTCCCTTATATTGTACTTTCCAATGGAGGATTCATCTTCACTTAAGCTTATTATGTAATTTTAAAATAATAACATGAAACCTTGTGATGTATTTGCATTCACGCCTGATCTGACTAAGTTTTTCCTCAAAGAAGCACTACTCATAGGAATCTTCCAACTAACAGTTTTGCTTTACCTACCAAAACTCCTTAGTTACATTTTTAGGTGATGAGGGCTCTTCGACTAACTGAGAGTCTCTTAAGTAGTAGAGCTCGTTATTTCAAACATTGGGTATTTACTCCTAAAATTTGTTTGTCCTCCTCATGCCTAGTAGGAGATCTACCATCTTAAATATGTTAAAAGGAATATTCATTTCTGACTAATGCAACATAAGATACATACTTCCATTCTTAATCATAACACATCTGACAACCTTCCATCAACAATATACCAGTCATCTTAATACATTACCATTTATAAGGTTATAGTGCAATGTGAGAAGTACACCAGCAATACAAAAAAAAGAAGACATTTAGGCACCAAACAAGAGAGACATCAAGACATTTAAACACAGATAAGAGAGACTCCAATATACGTGGTTCACCCTGTTCTTGGGGTTACGTCCACCAAACCGTTTATCATATATTATTCATTCAATAAGAGGAGAATTACATTTTCTACAGCACCCTTGTTGCCATACTTACTTGCATTCATATAGTGGTTTACTTGAATGTAAACAATCTCAGTACTTAGTGAATTAACCCTGCAACACTAGGGAATCCACCTTACCAAAATTTAAGTTTCTTCTATACATCATGAAGCAATCTCCTCGACATAACTGAGCATCTAATAATAAGTTTTCTGCTCAACAAAGAAAATCCTCTTCTTATTTAAATAATCGTTATGAGGGTATTTTTAAAGGATATAACAATACTTATAATTTATGGTGCGTAGTCATAGTTTACTTGAGGTTTATTCAATTTGGAGCTCGTTTTTTTTCTTCCTAACTACATGTGTTTGTCACTGTAGCATATTTGTTTGTTTATTAATAGTATTTATTTTGTTAATGTAGCCTGCATACAATCTATGTATAGAGTGGCCTTCGTTGATGTAATGAGTAGTATTTTTATGTGGATGCGTATCGGGTTTGGATACCCACATGACTCGATTCCTATTCACCTTTGTAATTATTGGAACTATGTAGAGAATTCAATATGGTTTATTTAAAATGGAGAAGATTATTGTATATGATATGGTATTTAATTCATTATATGGAAAGAATTACAGAGTTATGTAATTTGGTTATAGTTTATATATATATATATATATATATATATGTTATGGTTGTTTTTATTGAGGCTTGTGACTTGAGTTTGTGAACCTACAGGGATCAATATCATGACGTCTCTTTAAAATTCTAGAGTTCTTTAATTTGTTTTAAATCTCTTACTTGTGCCCTATACCCTCTCTATACCCCTTACCATGCTTCCTATCCTGACTTACCCAAAACCAATAAGGGGATACCTTGAGTATGAAACACCCATTCTGGGAGGGGATACCCAATAATTCTCATTGGGCACCACCAGGAGGGGCCCATGGGGATTTTTTGGTTAATTTATAATTAATAGTTATGAGTGATTTAGTGTAGGAACACAGATGAAATATTGGACCAAAAGCATGGTCACGATACTTCTTGTTCATTTATTTATAATTATATTGTTTAATGGAATGATTTAATGTGCAGACTAGGGAAGGTCTTTAATGGTTTATTAGAGAATAATTATGGATACTATTTTGACTCGTTTATATTTGGTGTCTATATATATTTATATATATAGATAGTAGTCCAATTTGTATATGGTACCTTAGGTTATCTAGATTGTAAGTTTATACATATATGTATTCTCAACTTCCTTCTAAGATTAATCTATTTAAATCTATAGCATGTCTCTACTAACATATGTAATATGTCATCAGAGTATATGAAGATTAAATGAACAATAAAAGCAGGTCTGAAATAACCTAGTTTATCCATAACCCATTTTTATCAATCCTGCTACTACAGGATTTAAACTAGGGTGTAGAACCCTTGATGAACATTAGTAAATAAATTGAACTTTCAAAATGAACCAATAAGTAAACCCTAGATAAACTTGGTATAAGAAATCACTTACAACCTAGGGTTAATATTTTAAGATGCAAACCCTAGCAGTTTTAAATAGAGAAACATATAAATTGTGTTAGGAAATGCAAAGTAATCATTTACCTAACATAGATAGCATTTATTCTATGAAAGTAGAATAGATAGTCTAGAGATTCATACCTGTAAATTGAAGCTCTGTTAATGGCTGAACCTGCACACTCAAATAACCACTATGAACAATTCAAGACAGATTTGACCTCTTTTTTTATGACCAAATCACTTGGGAACTACCACGTTCCAGCCAACTATGACCTGGAACCATTCCTAGTTTTAATATGGATCCCACCGATCTCGACTCCGACATGCAAGTAGCTTAGATCTCCTGAGGTAAAGTTTCCTATCGGGTATATTAGATCTTGATGAGTTCTCCTTTTTCCTTTCAGGAAAATGTTCTCCAAAAATTACTTCAAAGCATACAGGTAGAAAATGACTCATCTATAGATAGATCAGAACCCCAAGCCTTTCCTTGGCTTGAGTCTTTATAGATAGACTTTTTAGTCAAAGGGACAGTTAAATAAAGAAACCTTGGTTTCTTGATTTAACCATTTTCAATTACTTTGGGTAATTATTAATATTTTAACTTAGGAACTTGCTACTAGTTCATAATTAGACTTTTTAGGTTTTGGACTATTTATTATCTTTACATAATAAATAATAATGGATGGAGATTTTCTTTCTTTTTCTCATCATTAATATTATAAATATCTTTAACTCTTTATACATACCATGTACAAAGTACATAATAATATAACACTTGTTAACATTTGACTTTGGGCATCATATACAATGATCCCTAGACTTAATGACACTTCTTCATTAAGGTCAAGTAGGTAGATGGTTTAGGTCTACTAGGCTAAGAAACTCTAAAAATCCTTGCATGTTGGTATTTCTTCAGTACTTTGATGAGAATAAAGAAATTTGAAATTTCATTTAATCGCTTGTAAATAAGTATGATGAGATCAATATTTTTCTCGAGTCATTTTCACTCAGAAGTTTATTAAATTCTTTTATGTAACCCCTAGCGCTTACCAGATCCCATACTAAACTCTTTAATAGGGAGTTACAATTCAATGCAATTCCATATCTCTTCGCTCAACACTAATGCTAGGATGTACTTCTACAATACACATAGGGATACAATGTCCAAGGATTCGATGCTCCAGACCTTATACTCAACATCAACATGGAAGGCTCTAGGGCTTATGCCCAACACTTCCAAATATATTTCCATGTTTTCCATAGCTTCTCACTAAACAAAAAGGTAACCACTCATGTGCTCCAGATCTTCTCGCTCAACACAAATCATCAATCACTCAAATGCCCCAGGGTCCGCGCCCAACACAAACTAGAATATATATCTCATCAATAATTGGCTTACACCCAATATATAAAACAAATCATCATGTTCATATGCAGTGGGATCTTCAACCCAATATAAAAATAAAACATCAAGATAACCATCATAATCAATAGGCACATGCCTATAAGTGTTAGGTCCAAAATTCAGGATATTACAAGCGGTGAGAGTATGAAGGAAGATGTCTTTGTAGTTTGAATTGCATGATCAAAATCAAGACCAGTGGGTGTTACAGAATTCAGTGGGAGAGAAATTATAAGAAACTAATTAGGGTGGAAGGGTGGTGCTAGGGAAGGATACATGCTTGCAAGGGGGTCTTAGCATCCTTCCAGTAGTGGCTGGAAAATCAAGGTATTGGTGTATCCTTATCTCAAGGTGCAGGAAGAAACTAGGGTGTGGGTGAATCCTTCAATGGTGGCTCATAAAATTGGGGATTATTGTCTCTAGCAAGTGGTTACTTGCAAATAACTCTTGTAAATATAATTTTGCAGTATACAACGAGTTGGTGGTTTATCCTATTAGGCTTCCACGTTAAAATTGTGTTCTTTATATTCTTGTTGTTAATTGTTTCTAATAATACATTTAAAGTGGTTAAGAATAATAAAAAGATAACAATATTGATTCACCCCCCCTATCAGTATTAACCTATAAACCAACATATCGGTGTCAAAACATCACCTCTACGGAGATTTCTTGTTTTCCATTTAGATGTACAAGGAGGAGCAGTTCTAAAAACATTCAAGGATAAAGCAAATTCAAGGAAGCAACTGTATTGGTAAGATAAATGTAGTGTGTTATTACGCATTTGAAATTAGAAATGAAATTAATTTTTCTATAATTTAATTAGATTATTATTTAATTATGTTACAAGCATAAACCTAATATTCATAGCTCTAGTAGTGATACATTTATGAGTGATACTTAAAATATAAATGTTCAATGTTGGAAAATATATGAGAACTATTGATCTCTTTTAATCAATAAAAGGAGTAAAGGAAAATAGAGTCAAATATTGACTTATAATGTTGTTGTTAAAAATTTGACATATGAAGAAATAGATTTGAAAGGAGAGATTGTAAACATCTACCAAAAACCACAAGCATTGATTAATTATTTCATAGATACATTTTGAAAAGAAGGAGATTGGGTTTTAGATTTTTTCTCACGATCAGGTAATATTTCTTCTATTACAAATGAAACTACTGTCATTATTCTATATATATACTCTATATTTTTTAAATTTATGTTTCATTATACTTTTTAACTTAAATTTTTTATGCATGTAGTAATTAGGTACAACAATAACATGTGCCTTACACAAAGGAAGAAATTGCATATCCATAGATAATGATCCACTACAGTGCAATTATGTTAAGTAACGAATTAATATTATGGAAGTTCTTCCAGATGAAATATGGGAAGTTGGTTTGAAGAAATGGGAATTTCATGAAACACTCGCAGCTAAAATGTAAAAAGAGTCTCAACCACCTTCAAAAGGGATTTTTGGAAATGATCATTTTTGTCATTTCGCAAACGTAGAAGAACCAATGGAAGAAAACAATGAGGTCCAGGAAGACAGACAAGATGTAGAGAATACCAATTTCTATGAAGATTTTGGTCTATATGATATTCCTAAGTAGATTCATGACATTGAGTAGAATGCCAAAATAGATTTTAGTTTGCATTATATTCTTGATTAGTTTCATGTCTTTGAGGAAAATGCCAAACTTGACAAGTTTTTGATAAGATATTTATGTAATGTTTTGACTTTAACATTTTTTTAAGAATAACTATTATTTTTTTCCATATGTTATTTACAACTATATGGTATACTTTTTCTTGAGTTCATGTAAATTGTCCCTTTATGGAAAATAAGGCTAAATAATATCAATTTTATGCATAAAATAGTCAAAAATAGCATAAAAATGGTTTGAAATGTCTTTATTTTTTATTTTTATGTTATTTCAAATTTTCCCAAAAAATGAGTTATTTAAGAGAAATGTTTAAAGGAAAAAATTCCAAAATGTATCTACTTTTCATTCTTTTTAGCTTCTACGTGTTAAAAAATTCAAAAATGTACATGTTTTTGCATTGTAACTCGGTATTAAATGTATATTTTCTTGTAAAACCTACAAAAATGTGCCTCTAATGAAACACTATATTTTTTGTATGACCAATAAGTTTGAAAATCTAAAAAAATGGCCTGAAATGAAAAATGGTGCTACCAATATACACACTTTTTGAAAGAGAGGAAAAAACAAGTACTGAAATTAACCCCCCCAAAAACAAGAACAATGAAGGCTTCTCATCAAGTTTGATAACTTGTTTTTTTTGCAAGCTATTTATGACTTGAACCAACTTCTGATGTCCCAATGGTTGGATCAAAAAGTCATAAGTGTCATTGTTGTTGTATATTTAGTCATTTTTTACTTCGGATTTATAATGTGTTAATGTTAAGATCAAAAAGTTGGAAGGGTATTCTTTGTGTCATTGGAAACAACTTGATGAGTATAATATCTCTAAGAGGATATAAATTTGTTGATTACAATTTTTTCCCCCATAAATATTATTTAATGCCTTAAACAATATCCAAAAGTTTGACAATAGCTCAAATGTTTTCACCTATAAATTACCAAAATAGATGACAAACCATATAGTGGTCCAGTTCAAATAAAAAGGATATTTATAAACAATTGTCTATTATACAATCATGGCCAAATGCCTTGAATACTCCTAGAATTCCATCCTCATTACTCTCATTCCCAATTCTCCCTAATAAAAATAGTGACATGGAGGTTGTGAATCAAATGAAGGGGTAGACAATGAGATTAAGAAATCAATGGCATATGAAAAAAAATTCCTAAAGAAGAAAAAGCTAGTGTAAAATTTAGGAAAGGTGAGATACAAGTACTAGTAATATCCTTCAATTATTAGTTAGTGGAAAGGATAGAAGTTTTAGAAATAAGAAGTAGAGGCATTCCTTTTGTGGAATTAGACATACATGACATGGAAATACTAAAAGAATTTATTTTAATAGTCATGTCAATTGACAAAATAAAGAAACTCTTGAAGAAGAGATAGAAGAATCACTAATTGGAAATCCTCCCACCACATAAGAGCCATGGGACCTTCAAAAAATGTTTGTTATCCTTCAAATTATGGATATTAGATTCCTTGAGGAATTCCACCTACTTGGAGTCAATGTCATGAATAATCATGAGAGCTATGTTAGTGAAGAACAATTAGAGATCATGAGGAGGAGAAGTTAACTCAAGGTTTGGATTTGAGGATCCATGTTTTAGTAGTAGATGATGAGTAGGAGAAGTTGAAATAGGAAAAACAGAGTTTTTATTTAATCTCCATTCAATTCATTTACATTAGTTTAAAAAGTTATTTTTAAATAAATTCATACTTTGATAAATAGCTTCATACTTTAAGACCCGAAATAACTTATGCTTTCTTAACACCTAATTTTCTTAGGATATAAGCAAAGAACCCAAAACAACCAAACTAAGAAACATGTAGGCAATACATGTGAATAGTACAAGCTAATTGCAACATAGAAATTTAATGCCATGACCAATGCTTCTATGATAGCAATGACAAACTTGTGCAGCCCTCAAAGTTTGGTCTCTAAAATAGCTGTGCAACTGCAAAAGAGCGTAACAATAAAAGGAGTGTACATAAATATTTCCGTTAGCCTCCTTTTGATAAAAAAGATTTGCTTCCACTAGGATTTGAAGCCTGCGACATTCTGATGTCTCTTATTTTTGTAGTTTGAGTAATATTTATATTCTACAGCTTTGAATCCCAAACCGATCACGCATATTGGTGATGTTTCATAAACTGATTTCAATCAAGTCTATTGAGAATGGATTAATTTTTTTTTTTTAACAGAAACTAAAAACAGGTATATATAAAAGGGGCTGCGCACAACCATTCATTACAAAGGAGATAACTTCGGAAGTTTATGTACAGCAAAAAAACTGCCAAGGAGGGCTAACCATGGGACAGTCCGAAAAACCCTGCATACTATCTGCTCAAAACTTCTTAAACTGCTAGAGGGATAAACCCTTACAAACTGCTGAAAAATTAGGAGACAAAAATACATGTAAACATAACTAAAGGGGACATATTACTGCATGCTTCTGTTGTTTCTAGGCTGGACAACCGATTCCTCCTCCATGGGGAGGACCGCTTCTGCAACTTCGCCATTGACTTCACCATTAATTCTGCTGGCCTGATGCATTTGAATGAATCTCTGAAGATCCTCTTGGATCCTGTCCACTTTCCCATGTATTTCCCGGAGGCTGCTCTCATTGTCATCTATGCGAGCATAGTTGTTGCTTATTTGCTGAGAAGTATAGCTAACAGTGTCAGCCATTTTCTTTATCTCCTCGCTCATTTCTTTGGTGTCCACAACGTTGATGGCCAGGAGTTCATAGAGCCTGCGAAGATTTTTCTTGATGTCCACCCATTCTCCTCCTCGGGCCATTCTGGTAGTCTCAGTCGAAATGGACAAACTAGCAAAAAGATTAAGAGGGACGCTGGCAGAATTGCCAAGAGATCTGCTATGGAACTCGACTGAGGGAAAAAAAGAGCTGAGCACCTCAAATTATTGAAACAGAGAGGCTATACCTGGTTGAGAAGAGTCCAGCGAACCCACGACGCCCAACACCCAACTCTGTCTGGAATCCAAAACCCGAATACTCCCTGAAGCGCTTTGATCTGCAACCCAGAACACGGAGTGGTTTAATCCTGCACCGGAGGAAAGAGCTGCGATGACAAGCCACTCCTTTATCACCGAACGCGAGATGGGAAGAACCTGCCACGAGAGGCCCTGAAGCCACCCTTCACTAACACCCAAGACAACCTGCCCAAAAAATCGTTGAATTTCATGAAGGCCAATGTTTGCTGGAAGGGAATTCTGAAACGACATTCTGGAATCGGGGAGGAGAGGAGAGCAAAGATAAGCGGGACACCAAACGTACGAGGGGTAAATGCAAATTACCCAAGGCCTTGAAGGAATTAAATCTGAAACAACCGGATGGAGGGAGGTTCGAGGAGGGAGCCACGCGGCGGTGATGAGGGAGCTGGGATTTAAATGCATGGAGCCGGCAAAGGAAAAAGGGAAAGGGTGGACGAAATGGCATGGGAGGGGAGGGAATGAAGGGAGAAGGGAGAGGAAGGGGAGGGGTGAATCCACACCCAAGAAAACCATGGTTATATTCTTGAAACTAAGCCAACACACCCTTAACAAAGGGGCAATCCAAAATTCAATAGGAAGATTAAGCCATGAGGAGGTCTCCTGCTTCATTATGGGATGAATTTGTGAGAGGGGGGGTCCCCATGTTGTTTATAAACACCTTGAGGGAGGGAAGCCCCGATATTGGCCATAGCGTCGGCTGCACTATTATTTATCCGGAGAATATGCAAGGGCTCAAAGGAGTGGTGCATAAGAGATTTTACTCTATTATACAGGCGACAACATTTAATTGCTCCCGAGGGGTAACCATTAATCAATTTGGAGATGACATGCTTAGAGTCTCCAAATATCAGAACCTTGCGAAAGCTTTTAGCCTGAAGAATCTGAAGGCCTTGAAAAGATCCACCTTTTAAAAATTACTAGCGTTTGTGCCCACGTCGGGATCTGAATTTCTTTTGGTTACCAGCATTGTTCTCATGATGGCAGTAGATCCATATTTGAGGGTTACCGCTTGTTATCTCGCAATGAAATTAGATCCACCCGAGGGTTACCGTATGCTATTTCATGAAAGAAATAAACCCATTTTGCATTATTAACTGAGTCATGCTCACGATATAAAGGATTCGCTTCTCCCTGAGTACCGGTGTATGTATTCTTGAACTAGATAGATTCCCCTTTGAGATTTTGCCATCAATTTCACTCTCAATATGAGAAGATACACCTTTGGTTGTCTACATTGTGCCTCTATGCTATTAGAGTTAATACGTGCCCAAGCAATTTTTTTGAAGTCTAAGAACATCTGTCACGATTTTGAATATATATATATATATATATCCTTGCAGTTGCTGAATCGATTTTCATAGCAAGTGGTTCATTTATGTGGTTGTTAAAGGGTGACGATACCAAGCTCTTGATAGTTATGATGATAATTACATCCATGAACATATTGTCTTTTCATCAAGCATGGTAAGCACATAGTCCTTGAGGATTTGATAGCAGCGATCACTACAAGGATCCGCCCTTACTGTAGCATGTTGGTAGGGAAAAGGTGTTTAAGATTTTGTTGTTCAGAGCAAATAAACCCATGGTAACACCATAATCATACTCGTATGGGAGGCACGCAGTGCTTACACCTACTCTGAATGGGATTTCCAGGTAAGGTAGTAGCTTGTTGCGTTAAATAAAATGCTAGGGTTTTCACTCACAAAATTAATTTATCGGAACCTATGTCACTTTTTGGATTGAACTTTATAACCTATGAACATGAGAACTTGTTTCCGGGTTAATGGTTTGGTCGAAGGCAACCCATATTGAATCATAGCGACGATCCCAGTGATAGAGGGCCCTTACCGGTCACATGAACAAAGGCGATAAGGGATTGATCAAGTAAGATTTAAAGATCAGGTATTTCTTCATTTCTAGTGAGTGTCCATATCTTCAATGGAATCAACACGATAACATAAACAATGCTCTGGTGGTTAGTAACCTGCTTAAAAGACTGATTATTATTTTATGGGTGCATCTATGTGCCTACTCAATGTGAAAATGTAGGAATAATTTCTATGACTTATTATTGAACATTGTGTGCATTACTTGTATGAAATGAATGATTTAAAGTAACAAATATAATGACCCCAAGATTCCACGCCTTCTATTATAAAAGGTCTAGCTATAGGGCTGTTAAATCCCTTTTATGAGCTCGAGTCCAAAAATAAAAAGCGGTTGTTTTTGTTTAGTTACAAGAGGCTCTCTGCCAAAATATTTATGGTAAGTAAACCCGCCATGGAAGAGCGATGACTTTGTAAGTACTCTATTTTCTATAAATAAATAAAAAGAATAACTGATTTGGTGGACGTATCCTCGTGGACGAGGTGAACCACGTGAATATGGTTGTCTCATTGTAGTTTTATGTGGTGCATGTATATTTCCTTTTTTTTTAAATGAGGATGTGATATAAATTCTTATTCATGGAAGAGGTTAATAATCATGTTTTGCAGACACTTAATTCACGATCACATCGCTTTGTGATGTGCATATGTTTTATTGCTGTGCTTGTTATTCTCTCAGTGAAAAGATCCTAAGATCATAATGCTAGCATATCTATTGAAAAACTAACATGGTACCAGAGCTAACCTGAGAAGAATGCATTATGCAGCTGTAGAAGCCAGGGACTCTTACTTTTTAGGTCTCTCTCCACAATCCATCAGCAAAAGCATGCTAGGCTGACTCTCCATTGAAGGGCGCATCTTTCTGTTGAAGCAGAATTCAATTCTGAGCATTTTCAATTTTTGGTGTGGAAATTAGGGATTTCTACAGAATAGGATTTTTCTCGTCATAAAAACCGAAGTTTAGAGACCTGGATCAAGAAATTTGGTTGGGTGAAACTCCACGAAAGTCAAACCCTAGTTTGACCTTGAGCTAGAAAAACCCTAAATACTAAAACTGCTAAGTTTTGGTACATTCGCTATATCTTGATATTGGTGATGTATAAAGAGTTGAAAATGGTAGGGTTCAAATATAAAATATGGAGTCACACGGTGTCAAAAATTCAGCTTCAGATTCACTATATTCTGGGAGATATGATCTCTCCAAGTTAGGGTTCCAGCCTCTTCCAGAATTCATCCCTAAACAGGATACCTCGGGAGAATTGAAATATCTTCGGCTAGAGAGGTCCAAATGGAATTATTTAAGATATTCCAAAAAGGGAATGGATTTTAATTTTGGTTCTATGAATATCAAACTCAGAAGATCAACCAGTGGCACGTGGAATTCTGTACAACTTCGTTGTTCTGAATAGTCCTGTAACAGGTCACGTTGGGAAAATGATCATAAATACAAAATGGTGAAACCAATTCTAATGAAACATGTGGTTTTGGATCCAGGAAATGAGAGGTTACCGCATTGTGAAATTTCAAACAAAGAGGAGCAGCAATTTTATAAATATCACAGAAACAGTAACAGGAATTTATGCAGAAGAAATTGGAAAATTAGGGATTCCTGTTTTGGGAGCTTCCCTCCACCGTTTTCAGAAAAGGAGTACATTGGACAGCTCCATTTTGAAGAAATATATCTGTATATCCAATAATATCTGAAAGATTCCAAGTTTTGAAAATTAGGGTTTTTGTGACAATCCCTAGATCAGCGAGCTCCGGAACCAAGACGGACGCCTCAAATCGGTAAGATCTAAATCCCTTGCTATTTTCATTTAAGGTTCTCATTTAAAAGTGATCTATCACATCAGCTTGATGATAATCTTGGTGAAGTTGACAAATTCCAAGCATGGAAGTATTTGATCTCTCTAAAGAAATGAATTGGACACCTACATGAGTAGAGAGGTTCTAGTTCCAGAGGGAGATGAGGCTCAAAGCCTTACTCAAGAAGAACTTGGTAAAGGACAAGAAGATCATTGTTGATTCAGTCACAAATCAACTTGTACCATAAGTGTCTTCCCTAAACACACTGAAGATGTTTGATTCCTTGAACAAGCTATTTGAAGGGAAGAACATACATTAGAAGATGAACTTAAGAAATGAGTTGAAGAATGTGAATATCTAGAATGCAGAGACCATGAAGTCATAAGAGTCTCTCAAATCAAGAACAACTTGAAGTGGTAAAAGAAGAAGTGAAGAATGCAAGAGTGGTGATGGAAACCTTGAATGGCCTCCTAGGATCATAGGATTCATTCATGTGAGGATTGTGTGCCAGAAGGAAGTGACTACTTTCAACAGACTTTGGGAAGAAGAAGAAGTTCTACCCATAAGAAGAGAAGATAATATGGGAGCAATTGAAGATCAGGCTCTCACCATCCAAAGAAGATCCCTCAAGCAATGAGGAATACAAAGAACTCAACTTTTGAAGAACCTCTTATCCATCCTTGCATTTGGATAAGAAACGATGCTATCATGAATGAGTAGGACGATGAAGCTGAAGGCTCAAGAAGGAGTATACCCACGAATCAAATAAAGATAAGTATTCAATTGTCATTTCATAATATTGTTTTGTTATATATTCAGTTGATGTATTATGCATGATAGGATGTTTGCATTAATGACAGTATACTACTAGTATGCATGTGATGGGTAAGTAGCTCATGGTGCTATAAAACTCTCCATTGCTACTTATCTAGAATGAAACCTCTTTGCTGACATATTGGATTAGTGCACAATCACAATGTTGTCCTGGTAGAGATGGAAGGCGTCTAGAAAGTTTCAGTGAGATATGGATGAATGTTGTATTGGCTAAAGTAGTTGCATGATTATATATTTATCCATACGTATTTTTCCAGTATGGATATTACTTATGAAATGTTCTATAATGTCCCTCTTGTGCACCTTAATTATTTTTGTAAATTGTGAATGATTATTGTACTATTTCTGGTGAGGAGCTCAAGGCCAAGGCCCCACCAGAAACCGGACCTGAAAATCTATAAATTACCTAAAGGGTAAAATTAGGAAACTTAAGGCATTAATGCAACTAAATCAATGGACAACTAAATCCACTAAGGGGAAAACCTAAAACGGTGAGGGAATTCTTGGGATTTAAAAGAAGGATATATGTTTTAAGAACCGAAGCTTGTAGGTGTCATCCTGGTTGCGGAAAACCACTAAGTCGACTAAATCACCTTTTGGGCCTTCAAGGATAATTTTACCTAAAACGCCTTAAGGCATCAAGTGCCAAGGGGTTTCCTTAGAACCTTTTTCTTAAGAAGCTAAAGTGTTATCTTAAAATACTATATCCATCTTAAAAGTTATTAAGATGATACGCTTCTAAAAGCTTAGCTACCTAAATAATCCTCCAAGGATGTTTTGATACTTTAAGGAAGCAACTTACTTTTATGAGCATAGGTATAAAATGTGCTCTATGTACATAGATACATATGCAAATTTATATATGTACCATCATGAGAAAAGGGGGAAGGTTTTCCTCCAAAATTATTTGACAACCAAAAGGATGCTAGGAGTTACCAAAAAGGGAAAAATCATTATAAAGCTGAGGTAGTTATATTATATATATATATATACTCCTTTTTAAAAAGATGACCACCTCTCTTTGGATTATTCTAGGAAGCACAAAGGGGTCGTACTTATCAAGATGACATGTCCTTTTTTATCTTAATGGTTTTTGGAAAAGGGGGAGTCACCATCGCTTAGGGTTCCTTTATTCCGATGGATTTTGCCCAAGGAAAATCCCTCGAATTAATCAGCATACCTCTAATTAATCAACATACCTCTAATTTCATGGGATTTTTGTAGAAACCTACCTTGGCTAGTAAAAAGAAATAATTAATAAAAACAAAAAAACAAAAGAACCGTTGGCAGGACAATTCAGGGCATTAAAATCCCACAATGTGATTTTTGGGAAAAGGGACTGCTTTTTGAGGAGAGGTTCAGCGCAAGAACGGGGGCTGTCAGTGAACCATTAAATATTTATCTTGAAAATTCGCTGAAGTAAACCATCGGTATGGGAAAAATATGCTAATGGGAAAATGGGCAATATGTCAGACGATTTAAATTTCCTTCCAGGGTGGCGAATTCCATGCGTTTTCCATTATTTCCAAAGAAAAATTTATATCGGCATATTAGAGCTGTGATTAAGGGAGCTCAGCACACCTTAAGGGAAAATCTCGGCGTTTGGTTCATTTTGGTAGCTCAACGATTAAGGAAAGAAGAATCCCTACACTATAAATATGAGGGACCTCAAGGTTGTAAAAAAAAAAAAAAGGAGGTTCTGAAAACGCTCGCCAAGGAAGAGGTAGCGGCTAGCTCGAGAGGAAGTTCTGTTTCCTCCTAAGTAAAACTGACAGAGGGAATTGGAGCGAGGAATCCATACCTTTAGATATGCCAAGGAAGTTTGCAGATTCAGATGCTTCCATCTAGGTTCATGTACTCGAATTCATAACACGATTGATTTAGGTAAACCCGTCATTTCGTGCTTGCATTATTTTTGGTGTCTCTGAATTGATTTTTGTGAACTGCATAGGTTCCTATTCACTGACTTATTCCAAAGCTGATATTTATGCATGCTATGTATAAGGTAACCTCTGCGCCATTAGGATTCTTACTTTTGTTGGTTTACTCTGCGTAGGATTTAAGTCCAAGATGCCCCCTTGGTCGCTTACCTTATTATTTTAAATGATTCCAACAAATCATCTCTCGACTGTGATCATATGGAATGTAATAATAACTATCTATGTGTGTATGGATTTTACAATTATATGATTTTTCTTTTATAACTTTGAATATACCCCAGAGTGCGTCTTCTCTCTTGAGTTAAATACCACGCTGTAAGTCTGGCTGTGACCCAGCAGTTCATAATTATATATGTATTATATTCAGAGTTTTCATGTCAGAGTCTGTAATTAAACCCTTGGGCGCATTGTGTTCCTCATCGTAGAGCTAACGCTGTAAGTCTGGCTATGACCCAGCAATTCGTACTTATATATGTATTATATTCAGAGTCTGTAATTAAAGCCTTGGGCGCATTGTGTTCCTCATCGTAGATCTAACGATGTAAGTCTGGCTGTGACCCAGCAGTTTGTACTTATATATGTTCTATATTCAGAGTTTTCATGTCAGGCCTGTAATGAGACCCTTGGGCACGTTGTTTTCCTCATCGTGGAGCTAACTCCTTGCCAGCATAAGTGTTTTTACAAACGTAACGCCCAGTATTGGAGTAACGCCTTGGTCGTGAGCGCCATCTTCTTTGTGTGTGTCCATCTTGTTCTGTGGGACATGGAGGATGAGACTCCAGCGTTGTTACTTCGGTATTTTTTGCCTTAAACTGATTTCCAGCTGTGAGCTTGGTTTCACATAAACTAGCCTTAGAAACTGTGATGGTGTTTGGGTCTAAATCTAAAAGTATTTACTGCAATTTTTTTTCTATGTCTAAACATGGTGCTATGTAATTTAGCCTTATTGTATGGCAGTTTGAGCTTAGGATTGAGTTCCTCCAGTTGCGATTGGGATAGATTTATATACATTTGTTCCATATGGATCTAAACCTTGACTTTCAATGCAAAATTCTTACACAGATAGGCACAGATTAGGGTGTTCAGAATCCTGATTTAGAGCAGGAAATCATGTGGAGGTACTAATAAATGAGGGTAATAATGAAACCCATATGTGAAATAAGTGTAGTTTCATCACTATTGTGATTGACCGCCTGGAAGTTTCTTTCGATTCTCGGCTTGGTTACCCCATGGTAAGTTTGCATCTAACTTATAGGATTTCAATCCCTCGCATTTTTGCTTGCTAAATTCTTGCAAGATTGGGTTAATCTCATGAGAAACAGATTGACAACCCCTTTTATAATTGATGTTGAACAACAATGCCCTTTGCTTTTACAATATGGGAGTCACGTCTAGCCATGGTTATGTTCTAGTCTTGGGCACATCCTGTTCGATAGAATAGTAACTGAACTTTATTTTGGTACTGCATATATGTATCTATACAATGACTCTTAGCATGTCTAAGTTGAGGATACTTTGGTTCCTTTTGTTTGGGGTTATTGGTCAAGATAGAGAGTCCATGGGAATAGCCCGAAAGAAGGTATGGCAACAAAGTTGTTGCAGATTGTAGTTCTTTTTTTGGAATGAAAATACTTGATATGACGTTTGGTGGACGTAGCCTTGATATACCATCGGTGACAAATTTAAATCCAAAACATAGCATTACCGATCAATGGTGGGGCTTTGGCTTTTAGCTCCGCACCAAGATCATTACAATATATATACATCATATACATCTAGTGCAACGGGGTCAAAACCGGGGCATTACAAGTACAAACAAAAAAGTAGTTTTTTTCTTTTCTTCCTCCAAAATTAATAAATATTATTTTATTATTTTAACTATTATTTTATTAGTTCATTTTAGGAGGCCCATTTTGAGTTGAAATTTCCTCTAATTAGGGCCCCATGAAATAAATTCAAAAGGGATTCAAGGGGGAGGATTCCCTCCATGCCTCCCCTTTTTCAAACTTCTCTTTTGGATTCATAGCAAGAACACATCATCGACATACTCCATTAGAGAATTTTATGTTTGCTAATCCTTTTACCATACCATGTTTGTTGACCTACTCCATAAACGTAAAATTTAAGTCACCAAATATTTTGTGCCAAATTATACTTCCATCATTTACATGGGTTAGTGGAAATGTGGAATTAGATATAGTAATAAATTTAGAGAATTTTTACAATATATGTTGATGGTTTATCTCACTGACAAGAATTAGATAGTAATTTTCCATCTCAATTATTGACACTTAATCCAAGGTGGATTTTACCCTCTTTCCCTTTCCTAATTGTGTGATTTAGTAAAGAGAGAATAGATTTATATAGAGTTCATAGCATGCATTATATTCATGCAACTTCCATTTTTAAGATCGACTCTCCCTTGTCAAAAAAATTCTACTAGAGAGTCATCTACAATTAGAATAGGAAGACTCGTGCATGATTTTAAAGATGAA
Source organism: Pseudotsuga menziesii (assembly GCA_001517045.1). Taxonomy (NCBI): domain Eukaryota; kingdom Viridiplantae; phylum Streptophyta; class Pinopsida; order Pinales; family Pinaceae; genus Pseudotsuga; species Pseudotsuga menziesii. Next base: position 64,922 of record LPNX010154577.1, read on the forward strand.
AGGAAATGTTTTGTGGATTCCATGTTGTGTTATTCTTTTGAATCAATGTGTTAAGCCATAATTGTTGGGCACATTTTCCCTATAGTATCATACATTAAATTAGTCTTGATGTCATCTTTGGTTCATTAGGTATAATTTTCATTAGTATGGTTTTATTAGTTACATTAGCTTGGGTGAGTTAGTTGGAATTGTACAACGTAGTCTCCTATATATCGCAAGGAGACATTTCATTTGGAGCATCTCATTTTGTCTTGTCTTATGTACTTAGTACCTTGTGTAAGAAGGTATCCCCGTTGAAGAGGATTTCAATTGATATCTGTTCTTCATTATTAAGGTGTGGATTACTCTTTCTTGTCTCTTTATGCTCTTTTCATGTTCTTTTGCATAATTTGTTACTTAACATTCGGTATCACAACTTGGATGCTTCCAAAATGAGATATCTTGGAACTTTTGCAATAACATTTTTTCTGCAAGGTTTCATAAAGAAAGGCTAAAAAAATGTAAAAAACAAGTCAATATATGAACAATAAAAATTTTAGATCCTGAAGCATTACAGGTTCTGAGATATTTGCGATGGAAGTTCGGGTTTCTGACTATTCCAAAAAATATTTTAAATTAGGTGTTCTTGGAAAAATAGTCATATCGCGGGCATGAGTGATCCAAATTGAGCGAGATGTATTTCTTAAAAAATAACACATAACTCATTATTTGTGATAGAAATTTCAACCTCATATGAAAATATTGGACACATGGCATACAAAACAAGTTCGCTCTTTAGGAAGGACCAAAAAAATAAGTGTTGGGAGATTTGCCAATTTTTTTTTGGCACATCAAATTTAAGGGAGACCTATGGAATTGAAGAGAGGTAATAAAAGGCTACAAAATGATAAATTTTTAGACCCAGAGGAGACTAAATTTCAAATTCACCTCAGTTTGAAGTCAGCCAGGAAACAATCTCCAAATCAGCGTTTGAAAAAGGTATGCCATTTTTAAATTTGAATATTTTAGTAGAAGGATATATTTGTGGTGTACCCGAGGGTGTGATATATATTTTTATTTTTCAACATGCCACAAAAATATAGTGGATAACATCACACTCCACTTAAAAATCCTAAGGATCATCCACAATGTATGAAAAAAAATGAAGAACTCAAACATGACTTGACCAAGTTGAGTGAAAAGTTTGATGAATGGAGTGGAAGGGAAGTCACATATACTCAATTGGCAAAACAAAAAAAGTGATATAGAGAAGGAATTGAAAAATAATATTGAAAACATGGGCAATAAAAAGGAACGCAAGGGGATCTCTAGCAAAGAGGAGCTAAAGGGGATGGCTAGCAAAGAGGATCTCAAGGTAATTGCTAGCAAACAGGATCTAGTGAAAATGGCCAAGGAGATGGATAGTAAAGAATATCTTGAAGAATTGATGGAACTAATAAATGATATAAAACATAGATTTATTCCTTATTTTTCTACTCAAGAATAGGTTAAGAAGGAAAAGAGGGACTTATTCCAATCATGTGTTGAGAAAAATGAAAAACAATTGGAGAATAAGAGGTTCAAGTACTGGAAGTTTGATGATCCACTAAATCAGCATGGGTTCAACTTAGGTCCAAGGAAATACTTTTTCCTCAATATTCACATGAGAAAGTTTGATGTCAATGATCCAATAACATAGATATTCCATATGGAACAATTCTTTCATCTACATCACATACAAACTTTTTAGAAGGTAACTATTGCATCATTATATTTAGAGCCTAATCAATTTGTATGGTAATAATGGATTTGTGACCATAACAAAGACTCTATTATCTCTTGGTGTATGTTCATAGAAGAATGGATTTCTCATTATGGGGATATTAATAGCAAAACCTTATTTATCCAGTTGATAAATCTCAAGCAAAAAGTCCCTATTACAGAGCACATCAAGCAGTTTCAGAAGCTATGTCTTAGTGTGAAGAGTATTTTAGAAGAAAATTTGTTCAATCTCCTTATTAGAATATTGAAGGATAAAATTCAACATGTGGTGCATCTCTTCTAACCATGATCGTTGGAAAAGGATTTCATGGTGACAAGGAAGGTTCCAAGTAAAAATATTGCAATAAATATTAGAAATACCACTTCCAACACATACATAGAGAATGGTGTTCCTTCTTCTAACCCACCTCATAGTTTGACACTGACCTCACCAACTCGGAAAAAGAAGAGAAAAATTTCGATGCTTTATTTGTGATTGAAAGTATAGAAAGGGACATACGTGTGGGGAAAATACATTGTCACGACAAAAACCAAAATAATAGGAAACATTACAAGCTGAAGAAATTTATCCATGCCACTTTCTCACATTCTTAATGGAATTTATTCCATTGAGGTAAACCCTATGGATGTCACTAATGGTACTTTTCAAAAGGAAGAAACAAAAAGGAAGAAACAAGTGCAAAATGTACAAACTGAAGAATTACAAACACAGAAAGGAAAGGACATCCAAAAATTGACTCAAGTAGCTAAGAAGGTTACATTTAAAAAATATATATTTCCCAACTGAACTTTATCAACAAATTATCGTTGATGAGGATGCTACTTCTGTTGGTGTATGTTCAGCCGAATAATTGTAATAACCTGTGAGACCTTAAACCTACACAATTTTCAGGTTTCTCCATTTTTAGAAGCTAAAATTAATGCTTTACAATACAAATCGACTGTCGTACTTGATACCATTAGTTTCGTCATTGAATCTACTTTCCGTAGGTATACATTTTGTTGTGTATAGGTGAGATCTGCTATTTTTATTTTTTTTGTTTCCTAACATGTGTCGAGTTTCGTTTCATCTATTTCAACATGTGGTGAAATGAAAAATATATAACTTTAAAAATACACCACCTAAAAAATTAAAACAAATATGGTGCGCTTAATTGGAGTGTCTAGTTCAAAAGGGTATTCGTAGATTTTTAAATTTTATAGTCAATTCCGAGAAAAGTGGCACAACCAATCACATGTTGAAAATAGACAGGGTTTCCCCATTGATCGAATTCAAATAAATGTTATAATTAGTGTATAGATCCGTTGGTTACAAATTTATAGTCATCGCAATAGTATATTGTCTGTATATTATCGTAACATATTTTGTTTTTGCAAAAAACAAGTTTAACAATGATTTTAGTGGCGCAACCAAGCATGTCTATTTTTTAGTCCATTCATTTTTTAAGGATACACTGTAAAACATTTTCCGAAATGACATATCAAATCTCAATAAAAAAAATTAAAAAAATTATGAATATCAAGCTAACATAATTCTCTAAAAGTTTTGTTTTTACTTGAAAGGGAAATTCTAAACGAAAATATCACTTTCGTTTGCCCAAAGTTGAAAAACATGAAAAAAATCAAATTTATTTTCTCATAAGCCCCTCCAAAATAGACACCCATCTTCATGGATACACCCATGTTATTTGCAACTATATGGTATACTTTTTGTTGAGTTCATGTGAATCGTTACTTTATGGAAAATAATGGTAAATAATATCAATTTTATGCATAAAATAGTCGAAAATAGGTTAAAAATGGTTTGAAATGTCTTTATTTTTTATTTTTATGTTGTTTCAAATTTTCCCAAAAATGAGTTATTTAAGAGAAATGTTTAAAAAAAATATTCCAAAAGGTATCTATTTTTCATTCTTGTTAGCTTCTACCTGTTAAAAAATTCAAAAATGTACATGTTTTTGCATTGTAACTAGGTACTAAATGTATATTTTTTTGTAAAACCTAAAAAAATTATGACCCTAATGAAACACTATAGTTTTTTTATGACCAATAAGTTTGAAAATCTAGAAAACTCGCTTGAAATGAAAAATGATGCTACCAGTATACACACTTTTTGAAAGAGAGGTAAAAACAGCTACTGAAATTAACCCCCCCAAAAACAAGAACAATGACGACTTCTCATCAAGTTGAATAACTTGATTTTTTTGCAAGCTATTTATGACTTGAACCTACTTTTGATGTCCCAATGCTGGGATCAAAAAGTCGGAAGTGTCGTTGTAGTTGTATATTCAGTCATTTTTTTGTTCAGAATTATAATATGCTAATGTTAAGATCAAAAAGTTGAAAGGGTATTCGTTGTTGTTTATTAGATCGTTGTTGAATCTTGAATTTTGATGTACTGATGTCGAGATCAAAAATTCAAAAGGGTATTTCTTGTTGTTTATTCGGTCATTGCTGAATTTTGACTTCCTATGTGCAGAGGTGAAGATCTGAAATGTAGAAGGGTATTTGTTATTATTTATTTAGTTTTTTTAGTTCAAAATGTGATGTGCCGACGTCAGGATAAAAAAAAATTAGAAGGGTCTTTATTGTATATTTTTCAGTCATTGTCGAATTCTGATTTCTGATGTGATGAAGTTGAGATTGAAGAGCCGGAATGATATTTGTTTTTGTTTGTTTGATCGTGTGCCAACTTTTGATTTTCGATGTACTGATGTGGGGATCAGAATGTGGAAAGGGTCTTTCTTGTTGTCTGTATAGTGTTGAGTCCCAACTATCGATGTCATAAATCTTGGGATCAACATTTTAATGTGAGGAAGATGAAATTTAATAGTTGGGATATTTATGACAGTTATTAAATAACATAGGTCTAATGTTTATTTTATAGTAATTAAGTTATTTAATCATGTTTATATCGTTTTATTGCATATTTAGTTAATAATGGTCTACTCTTTCGTAGTAGTGAGCTTATCCATTTAAAATATTTTCAATTAAATTTACATGTAATTATAGATACTGTGTAGTGCTCTATATTGTTTTTTTAGCTACAGAAGGTTATATGTGTAGCTCTGTGGGTGCATTAGAATGGAACCCCTTCCTTTAATAGTGGTAAAATATTTAACAATGTATTAATAGTCATCTATGTTAGGGATATTGGATTTTCATTTCTCAACACCCAATTAGGTTAGTGTTTTATACATTTAAAAGGACCGTTGATCATGAATAGATCCAAATGTGCCAACAATGGGATATGAAATGGAATCCGCTTTGTAGAATAGAATCAATACAACAGGTTAACCTGCAAGAGGCTTATGTTTTTCATGTGAACTCTAATTAAGGTTATCTTTGTGTCATTGGAAACAACTTGATCAGTATAATATCTCTAAGAGGATAGAAATTTGTTGATTACAATTTTTTCTCCCATAAATATCATTTAATGCCTCCAACAATGTCCAAAAGTTCAACAATAGCTCAAATGTTTTCACCTATAAATTACCAAAATAGATGACAAACTATATAGTCGTCCATTTCAAATAAAAAGCTTTTTAGCTACAGAAGGTTATCTGTGTAGCTCTGTGGGTGCATTAGAATGGAACCCCTTCCTTTAATAGTGGTAAAATATTTAACAATGTATTAATAGTCAT
>LPNX010154587.1:0-140468 GCA_001517045.1 Pseudotsuga menziesii
ACAAATTTGATTTTAGTTTACCCCTTTGAAATATTTCATCCTCGAACAATAACCTGTCGGCGTATTATTGCACCTTTTTGGGGCGATTGCTAGTTTATTTCCAGTTCATCATATTGTTTTTAGATTAAAGGACAATTCATGCGTTGATTATGGGCACTTGCTCCATATTCTTTTGTATTATGATAAGAAATTGATATTTTTGTTTGCTCCATATTCTTTTGTATTCTGATAAGAAATTGATATTTTTGTTTGACATGTTTATCTGAGGTTATGTATATTTGTTTGGGTGTTTTTGGAAATATTGGGATGCGAAACTTGAATTTAGAGAATTTGGTACATCAAAACTTTGAACTATAGTTTTAACTTTTAGTTACATAGAAGGTGTTATTTAAGAGGTCGTTTTCCTTAAACTTTCAAGGCGTATGAAGAGCTGCCACCTATATTTAGTAATTAAAGAGGTAGTTTGTAGTTTCGATGTAATAAAGGAACGGGTAAACAAACTACATCGACTAAGCAACTCTCTGTCGGCAACTACGACACGTGGGCTGACACGAATGGCGACTCTCTGTTAACAACTACGGCGCGTGAACTAACACGGATGGCTTTGCTAATATTCAACTATCCCGTGATTTAATTATCCCTCTGATTCCCATGTATTGGCTATGCTCTCTCTCACATTTGGATAGCGAAAAATCACTCACACACTGCTCTTGGGTATTGCCTAGCGGTAGCGTTAATCGAGACCTCCATCCTGGCACTGGTGGACTATCGTCCGCGATATACCTGTGGTGAATGTGGGTCTTATCTCGACATCCATCTAATCAATGCTCCTCCCTGTGTAAACCTCCTGCTCTGGTCAGTGGGAACACGTCATACCAGGGAGTATCAGTGGTAAGGGTAATTTGTGACCTCACTAAAACTCTTGGGTCTGTATCGATCCGTCTATTGTACCACCCTTTTGGTAGATGGCAGTTGTTCGTAGTCCCACCCATTGTCGTAGAGATGTTATCTATTAAAATAGAATCAATAAAATAACTCACTTTTCATCGGTGCACCTCGCTCAGAATTCTATACATGAATCATAACTTCCTTGCACCAGCAAGCAGTGCATGTGGCCTCCAGTTCAGAGTAATTGTTTGCATAGGGCACCACCATGATTTCTTTCTATGGGCCCGGTCTGGGAGGTTGTGTTGCTTCTACCGTCCATATTGACTGTAAGAAAGAGGGGGGCTGGACATGAGGAGCTGCAGAAAGCTATGTAGTCCCCCTTCCACCATCATACACAAAATAACCCCCCCGAAAATTAATTATGTGCCATGTTTGAACTTCTGAGTAAATTAATGAGGAATAGCATGGCTAGCAGCCGAATTAGTGGAAGACCTTAAAAATTGACAATCTTTCTTTTCATAGTTTCGTATTGGAGTGGCCTCGCATAGTAGGAGTGAGTATACATACATAATATGTTCTAAGTGTGCAAAGGAAAATGCTCCCCCTAGCAGCATAAATAAAAGAACGGGTCAACACAGGAAGCCAAATAAAATCAGAACGTTGTGAGAATGAATAAAAGTATCTACTATGAATTCATCCCTGATATGCCTTTTTGGAAAAACAACATTTTCTTGGCAGCCCTCCTGGAATCCAACAAACAAAAAAGAAAACAACCTTCCAGAATCCAACAAAAAATATTAGGAGATGGAGACGGACCATGGTGAACCATGAACAAAACTATGATTTCGAACTAAATCACATCAAATCTATAACATAAATTCATATAAAGAAAAGGTTTTGGAGAGACTGTTAGTGTTCTAAAAATTTTAGCTCGTCAAAGTGAATTTTAAAGAAAATATCCATAAACAGACAACACAAGTTGTACTGCTCCAGTTTTTTTTGTCTTGAGAAACAATTCTCTCAAATCAAATCCCACTCTATCTCTTTAAAATATAACAATCACTACGGATTCCAAAGGAAGTTTGGATGATTGTCGTTTGCTGATAAGAATCTAAGATGAATGACTATCGTTTATCATACAACATTTTCATGCAACTTAGACTTTTAACTCAATCTCTATTATTGACAATTATAGACTTGTCACTATGGCGTGTGTTTCTTTATGTAAGAATATTTAGTGGGATGAAATTTTGCCAAAGAACAATATTTATGTGCACTTTATACTTTTTAGGGATGACTACAATTTTAAAATTAAGTATGATTGATTTAAGAAGGTTGATACATCTCCAAATAGAGGGGTTGATGGTTGATGCATCAATAAGGAATTTAAGATTTAGGAGGTTGATGTTGATACATCAATAATGAATTTACAAGAATTTAATATGATTTTAAGGGACTAAAAACCACATTTCTACCATGATTTCAAGAGGGTTGATACATCAACAAGGATCTCATAGGATATCATAATTCCAAGGTATTCAAAGGTTAACCCACAACTATGCTTGTTGAATAATTTCATTTCCAAAACCTATGGGAGGAAGAGATTATATGGGTCACATAGGTCAACCAAAGATATTGTACCTACTATTGTTGTTGGATTGTATCGTTCAAAAATAACTACTACTACGGTTAAAGGGTTTATATATCAACAAGAAACTCACAATAATTGAATCAACTTTTATGGGACTAAACACCATGCTGACCAACCAGCCTACAATTGTCTATTGTTGTTGGGTTGTATCGTAAAAAAAGAACTACTACTAAACACCACTTTGACCAATCATGCTACAACCATGAGTATGATTGATCTAGGAGGGTTGATACATCAACAAGGAATTCATAAGAATTGAAACAACTTTCAAACCCTAATAATGCTAATAAAAAAAACTAAATCCAATCAAGTGATTAACTAATGAATTGAATTAACTATATCTAATTATTATCATAATTATTTTTAATTTTCCATGATCTTTTAATTTCTCCCCACACCTTCATCTTAACTAATTTACTAACTTCTTATTAATTAGTTATATTGTTTTTTATTTTATTTAATTATTAGTGTTGTCTTTAAATTTTTTAATGTAATTGATTTACTATTTAACTAGCATTGATTCGTCTTAAAATAGGATCTATAAAGCACTAAGAGGGGATCCAATTTCTTGAGCTTTAATTTTTTATTTATTTTAAACATGTAGGCTTAAAAAATTACTGAGGTGCTCTCCAATCCAGTATGGGTATATCTTGTCACATTAGTCATGTTATGCTAGTAGACATAAATAAAAATTTCAAAAATATAAAATATAAATTATTAAATAAAATATAAAAATAAAAAATAAACTTAAATAGATCTATTTTAAACTTGTATCTATCAAGTACCCAGAGGGGTCCACGTGGTAAAAAAATGTACACATCAAGAAATTCGATTCCTCTAGTGTCGGTTTAGTTTTAGTTTTATTGCACCGAGAGAAGTGAGGTGCTCTCCAATGCAAGGTTAGTCAAGTTATGCTAGCTGACATAAATAAAAAATATTAAATAATAAAAAAAATGAAAAATATAAATTACATATCAACTTAAATAAAATTAAAAAAAATTAAACTAGCATAGATCCATTTTAAACCCAAATCTATCAAGTATTGAGAGGGATTCAAATGGTAGAACAATGTGCACTTCAAGAAATTGGATCTCTCTCTGTACTTGATAGATCCGGGTTTAAAATAAATCTATGCTAATTATTATTATTATTATTAAACTATGTCACGTTACATAATGTTATGTGACAACATCTTCACAATACTTAGCTGAATACCACTCCTCTCCATACAATTACTTTAAATAAATGAATAAATAAATAAATTTCCCTTTAATTATCTTTATTATTATTATGAATTTCATTTATTTTCCTTTGTTTATAATTCTTGAAAATTTCCTATTGACTTTTCTAGGTTCACTTTGCACTTTCAATCAAATAATTTCACCTTTATTAATATCAATTAGCTATTTATAACATTTTATTTAGCTTTAATATTAATATTCTTTGAACCCTATTTCAACATTATTATTTATATATTTATTCTTTCCCATTAGTTTAGCCTTATTCCTTTCCACTTAATTCTTCTAACTTTTTAAAATTTATTAATTTTCTTCAAGTATTAATTTCTCTTTCAAATCAATATTATATTCATGTTATTTTGTTTCCAACTTCCAAAGTTTTTCATGTTTTTCCTTAATCATGGATGGCGTATCTACTTGAAATGTTGAATTCCTTAAACTCTAACATAATTTTTTTCCAAAAATATGAACTACTTTATTTTCCAAACATTTGAACTACTTTATGAATTGCTGTGAAAACATTCACTCTCAAATTATATATAAACTTTATAATTTTTTTCCAAAAATATGAACTACTTTTTTTTCCAAACATATGAACTACTTTATGAATTGCTGTGAAAAAAATTCAGTCTCAAATTATATGTAGAGTTCTCAGTGAGATGATAATGAGAGAGAAACAACTTATTGTTTTTTCTACTCGTGTATTTTCTGCAAAATATATAGAACCTTTACTTGTGCTTGTGTTCATGGACGGTTAATTGCATGTACATTTGTTGGATTTTTGCACCATATATTTATGATTTTTATTTTATTATGGAAATTTTGCCACTCGTTGCTTCAAAAACTAGCATTCCACCACTGTTGCAATATACGTGGACCGAAATGTTGTAAGCAGACCTAGCTGAAATGAGTGGACTTAATGCTAATGATCATAACACTTAAACGAAGCACACCCAATGTCACTTCAATGTAGCCCATTTCATTTTAAATCCTTCTCTTATAGATCATGGTGGGCTCCCCAAAATATGGTAAAAATAACCCTGCAAATTCACGTCAAGAAAGAAAGACTATCCCCATAAAATCTCCCTCAAAGATAGTAAACCAGTGACTAAATGGAGTAACCAAAAGGTATGAACTATTAACCAGAAGGAAAAGGGATTTAAAAGAAATTTTACATCTTATATTTCTCTAGCAAAACCTGTAGTTAAAACAGTGAGACACAAATGATGATATCTACCAAACGAAGCGTTGCGGAAGCTAGAGGGCACACTTCTTGGGCCTAGAGTGCCCTTACATTAGAGAATATTTAGGGCCTAAAATGCCATTTTACCTCATTTAAATTAGGTCAACAAAATAAGATAGGTCAAACCCCCCTAGGGTCCTCCCAAATTTTCCACTTTTTATGAAAATTTCAGTTGGTCAACAGTATGAATCAACAACTTGCAGAAGTCTACTGCTTGGGGTCTTCGAGGATGAGTTTAGGTGCATGGATGAGTTGCAAGAATTAGATGATGATTTTGGGCGGCAATTTTCTGTTGGCGATGGAAACCACCAGAATCATACCCACAACAATAGTCTTAGTAAAGACCAACATGAGAACTGTCAATCCAAGAATATCTATGAGAAATCTTAGAAGAATTCCTTCATACCCTATTATCATGTGTCATCTCCAATGATGCTTCTAGGTACCCAAGGCATGGATCTTCTGTGGGAAGAATACAATGATGCATCAAGCTAAGGTCCTGAATCTTCAAGTAAGGGCCACGAGCCTGACTTTAATGGCGATCTAAATGAGATGGTCAATTCTGATGTAAAACCCTCTTCGATTTATTGTCTTCAAGCATTAAAGTTCAAAGGAACACTGCCTCTGAAAAAAACCAAATCTAAAAAAGATTTCCAAGGCTTGGCCTCATGCGACATTTTCGAGGTCGAAAGAGAGATTAAATATATAAAAAGGAAAAATAAGAGAGAACTGTATACTATTAACAGCAAAGGTGAAGTTGCTCTATTTATGGTGTGAAAAGTAATTTGACTGTTATAACCCAAGGGGTCTTGAATTGTTTACTAGCATCTTGATACATGTTTATATAGTAGTATTCTTGATCTGTATCTCTTGGTGTGCGCTCCTTTTGAAGTAACACATATTAAGTCTGTAAGTGTTGCTTCAGTATTTGAATCCTACTAAACGAAAGGCATGAAAGATAATGTTAACACGTTCGTCTTACCTTCCCAACCTATCAATAAAGAAGAGAGGAAGGATAGAGTTGGTTGCTATAATCATATTGTCGTAAAGGAACCTATTCCCAACCTCTTATACTAAAGTATTCTCCCAAAAACATTATCGGACAACTCAATTGAAGATTCTCAAGATCAATTGTCTCAATGTTCATCTTAGAATTCTGTTGCAGATTCATCTCAGAAACTGTTTCAACAGTCATCATAGAATTTGTCTAAAGATGTGCATCAATGGTCACATGATCCATTGTGTCAATGTTCATCTCAGAATTCTATTGCAGATTTATCTCATATTTGTTTCAAGATTCATCTCAAAGTTCCTCTAAAGATGCTCAAGATTGGTCTCAGGATTCACTGTCTTAGCATTCATCTCAGTATCTTGTTGTAGATTCATCTTAGATTTTGTTTCAATATTCATATAAGGATTCGCCTGAAGGTGCTCAGTATTGTTCTGGGCATTCATTGAAGGATTCTCATTATTTTTCTTAATATTCATTGTAGGATTTTCATTATTTCCCTCAGCATTTGTCTTGTGATTCTCTGAAATCTGATCTAAATATTAAAAATAGATCCTAGAAAATCTCCTTACAAGATCCCAAATGCCTGGAATACACTACACTATTCAACCCATTTGATAGCAAGTATCTTAAATCATATATTTCCACCTTTATCCACACTTGAACTCTGCTTATTTCTAAAAATAGGATTCTCTCCTGGTATGAATTCAAAATATATCATGGATGGATATAATATAACCTGATATGGAGTTTCACATGTCGCTGAGAAAAGGAGACTAATATTTGAAATGAAGTGAACGCTATGCAGTCTTGATGATGCTCTATATTGATGTTGCATGCATTATCAAATGATTTCTCTGAATTGGAGTGAAGTCACGTGCTCTTGAAAACAATCTCTGCAATATACAACGAAGTCGCATGCATCAACTATTTGAAACAATTCTAAATGGTACCAAACACATACAACAATATCCTGGAATTCATAGACAATAATGTATTGCAAGTACGAACCTCTAAGATGTGTAATAATTGAATATTTGCAACATGGATAAATTCTTCAATCTCTATAATTAAACTAGAGTTGACGTTTTGATATTCTACAGAGTTGAGTGGACTTGGAAAGATAAATTCTCCCTACCTAAAGGTTGCTACCATTGCCATGGGTGGGTAGATACTTGAAAATTCAGACTCTATAATGGATGGCTTATCACCTATCAAAAGTGAATGTGTACATGAGGCGTTGCTTGAAACATATAGTAAGTGTTTTGTACCGGTATTTCCAACAGCATGACATCACATTAAATCAGAATAACACTACCTATTCTCAAACAACAATAGGGAATTGGAATGGATGCTATATCTAGCCATGTCTTGGGCATTAATGGAGTCAGAGATTACAACAAAGAGGGAAACATTGGATGAAGTAGTTTTACTCCAATTCTTGGAATCATGCAAGGTGCATCAATTGAGGAATTCTTAACAACAATTGGGAAAATTCCCCTTGATTCTATTTTTTTCCTCAATGGTAGCAACATAAGGATAGTGACATGCCATTCTTGGAAACAGTAGTAGGGCTCATTATATGGGTGGTTACACAACTACTCTTAGAACAAGAGGTTACTCACTTTAGGATTTTCTTAGGAGTAGTTACTTTTCTATTTATAATGCACGACAATGCCCCACTCTTGAGTTAATCTTGGTATCAATGGGGCACATTTAAAGAAGATTTACACATGCAATTGTTTGTACATTTCAAACTGTTAAATTATGTGTATTTATACAATCCATCAAATTACTTCTCTAATATTGTAGATAATGCAATGTCCAACACATAGTAGCATAATTCGAGTATGAATACGATTAAATACAGAAAAAATATAGACCTTTTATATAAAATATTTTTAATTGAATATACAACAAAATGTATAACATTTATATATAGTTAAGCATATACAATATTTTTAATGAAATATTAAATATCAATCATTCAATTTTAAACTTTGAAAAAAAATCATTCTTTTTTTGAACATATTTTATATAACCAAAATTATTCTTGAATAAAACAAAAATATAATGCACTTAGTGTAAGAGAGAAAAATCATAATTATTAATTATTTTAAGAACAAAGTAAATAAGTATTTACTACTACTTACATTTAGAATTAATTAATTAATGTTTAAATTGTGTTAAGGTTAACTTTGAATCAAGAATGAGCAAGGATGTAAGTGGTTTTGGGCACATGGTTTTCGCAGCCTATGGTTTCTTGCTAGTTGTATTTGCATGTAAAGAACCAGATTTATAGGGTTGTAAGTCTCCTTTGTAACCTGCCAAAGTGAGCAAGAGATGCGATTTTGGTGGGCTTGGCCTTGTTTGGCCAAGACCCAATAATAGATCTATTATTGATGGTTGGTTTTCTCTAGGGGTTTTCGAGGATAAATCTAGTGTTGTTATTATATTTGCATATTTATTCTCTTTGGCATATTTTTATTTTTATAAAATTTAATTAGGAAATATGAAATTGAAAGGTATTTATTTTAAACTGTTTGAATAATTAAAATTTGTCTTTTTAAAACCAATTTTCAAAATTAGCCCTTATCCGTATTACACATACATAAAATATTCGACTAATTCAAGTTTATATAGAATTTCTGTACACAAAAGAGTAATATGACTGAATTATGCTACTATGCTCCAAGATATAGGATTCTCAATCTTCAAGAAAAATAACCATTACTAATGTTGCAACATAATGATGAAAGTTAGAAAGGGTAAGAGAATGGATTTTCTTGATGTATTTAACTCTTTGAGGTGACCATTTACTTCATCTTGTTTCATGTTTGTGAGTAAAAAGACATTATTTTCTAAAGAATTGATAAGCCATAATATTCACTTTACATTTTTGAACTTGGGAGTTGAAGAGTTAACATCTAATCTCATTCTTGCTTTTTCTCCCATGTGTTGTAAACTTGTATTTTTTCTATGTTAAACGTTCTCCTCTCCCTTTCTCTCCCATTACTTATTCTCCCTCATTCTATTGTAAGGAACATGTATGTGGTTTATCATTATGGTTCTGTTATGATGAGGAGGAAGTAAGATGTGGCCCATACCATGGAGAGAAGGAAGAAGGGGATAAAGAGGATGATGAAGTTGGAAACGGTAATGAAAGTTCAAAACCTTAGTGATAGTATGTGATAACAAAATAAATTATGATCTATCATTTCTTATGATTAACCATCTAGAGTCTTACAATTGAACAAATCTTTTAATCCTATTGCACCACAACTATAGTGAATGTTTTCTCAAAGTATGAAAATCTAAACATGGGTGACTCTCATGGTTCTCTTTTGAAAGCTAACATCTTGTAGTTGTTTCATCTTTCAGGAAAGACAACATATATGGAGCATGAGTGGTACTTTTTTAGTCCAAGAGATCGCAAGTACACTAATGGTGTACAACCAAATAGAATTGTGGCTAGTATATATTGGAAAGCTACTGTTAATGACAAGCCAATCCTAACATCTACTAGTAGAGAAAATATTGGATTAAAGTAAGTTATGGTGTTTTATGGAGGAAGGCCACCCAAGGGTATCAAAATAGGTTGGATTATACATGAATATTATCTTGCTGATGGAATATTAAAGCCGGGTATTTTGGCTACAGGAAGTAATCTTTGCATGTAAATAGAATAATTTAGCCATCATGACCAACTTTTAGTTTCCCAATGATCCTATTTTCTACTAAACGTCTATTGGTATCAAAGTATTTTGTTTTTAGCTATCTAATGTTGTTGATTGTCTGAGTTTTATTCAAGGTCCTATAGATTTATCTTATGATTTGATGAGTTTAATTGGCATATTTTCTTAGTTTTGCATAAGTACAATATCTCTTACACTCAAAAAGAGTAAGACTTTGAGATCTAGACACAACAAGATTTGAACCCGAAATTCGATGACAAAATCCGATGTCATCCGACATTTTGCACGGATGTGTCAGACAGCAATCAATCAACAGAATGCCGACAACAAAATATTTATAGCGCCATTTATTATTCAACACATGGGCATTGGAATTCCAACTCTTGTAGTGGCAATTAT
This sequence comes from Pseudotsuga menziesii, assembly GCA_001517045.1. Lineage (NCBI taxonomy): Eukaryota > Viridiplantae > Streptophyta > Pinopsida > Pinales > Pinaceae > Pseudotsuga > Pseudotsuga menziesii. The sequence goes on from LPNX010154587.1 coordinate 10,124, forward strand.
TCGACACTTCCATGTCGGATCTTCGATGTCTGTGAACCCAAAAAATGTCGGATATCCGACAGACAATATAGATTTTTTTTATAAAAAAAAATTAAGGTTTACATGATTTTAAATTTTATGGTCCCATACTTTCAACGGTAACTATGTTCAAGGCGTCGAATATCCGATGCATGTCCATTATAAATATAAATTGTTTTAAACATTTTGACATGTTTGTTGTAGAAGCGACAGACGATTGCGAAAATTATTTGTTCCTAGACGGATGTTTTTAGGAATTGTTTCATTCTTCAACAGGCGGTTATGAGAAATTTTTTTTCTATCGATAGACAGTTTGCAGGAATTTTTTATTCTTCGACTTCTCTCCATTTGAAAAAACCTTGATGCATGGTTGATGCGTGTAACTTGATTTTTTAAGACAACCAGTTATATTCATTAATGAAGTTTATGACAAAATGTCAAATATATTAAATATTCCAAATGCAAATGGAGACAACCGATAATTGCTTGCTAGACTATGGGATGTAGCGAAACGAAGGGGTGATGGAAAATGTTATTGTCCATGTACTCAATGCAAGCGATTTAAGAGGAGAAAAATATTGATCTCAACAGACACAAAACATTGTAGGGAACATGGACATGGTGAGGGGGGGAACGAATATCGTCCATTTGTAGGTTTAGCATTATAAACATTATTATATTCATTTTTTTGGGTAACTGTATGTATTATTTTTTTCATATATTAATGTAAATCCATTGATGTTTCCATGTATTTATATTAAAGGAAAGACACCCTATAGCATGTTGTTCAGAGGAACTGCTTTCAAAACAAGTACATGATCAGGATCATGGAGTGTGTATGTTTAATGGAGAACAAGTGAATGATCATATTGAACAAGATGATCATGCCAATGATGTAATTGAAGATGATGGTACAAATACATTGATCCATGATTCATTTAACGATATAATGGATGACGATGATGTTGATACTGAAAAATGATGATGACTTTGATGATGTTCACGATATACCTCTTCTCGATAAGGCATATGAACCCCTTTATGAAGGCTCCAAAAGAAATCTTCTCTCTACTATATTGTTGATAATGAACTTGAAGGTTATGAATGGTCTTTCAAACATTGCAATCACACGTATGCTAAGGTATCTAATAATTGTATGATCGTGATAAAGTTTATTTGTATTCCTCTAATAATTGTATTGTTAACTCATTATTGATCATCGTACAGATGAAGCGTGTTTCGTTAATATTATTTATTTATTACATTAACTATTTTTTTTTTGTAGCTTGATATCTAAATTTTTGTTACCGCCATCAAATATTTTACCTCGCACATATCGAGATTTATCTTCCATCATGAAAGAGATTGGAATGCATTATGAAACAATTCATGCATTCCCCAATGACCATGTTATATATTATAATCAGCATGAATTTGCAACTGAATGTCCAAAATGTCATGTAAGTAGATATCGTATAGATAAAGTAACAAAAAAGGTGCCTCAGAATGTTCTTCGTTAGATTCCCATCATTCCACATTTGCAATGACTGTTCATGTGCAAAAACATAGCACAATTTATGGATTACCATGCCAGGAACAGAAGTCAAGATGATGTTATCTGAATGCCTGCAGATGGTACTGCTTTTAGAGGTATTGAGGAAAAGTGGCCTCACTTTAAATAAGAACCACATAATATTAGGATTTCTTTGGCAGCAGATGGTGTTAATCCATTTTGCACAGATGAAATCCATTTACACTGTGTGGCCTATTTTTGTTATCAACAATAAAATTCCTCCATGGTTTTCAATAAAGAGGGAGCACATAATGTTGTCGATGATTATTCCAGGTTTTATTGACGAAAATTGTTTTATTTATAATGTAGTTGTGGCATCTCATTTGTCGTAATATGTATCTTAATTTCATATATGTATCTATTATTTTACTCTTCTACATGGTTTATATATCTTAATGGTTCTCATAATGATATATTTTATATGTTCTTCTAATTATGAATCAGGTAAGTTCCAAGTCAAAGATATGAATTTATACATCGAACCTCTTATAGATGAGCTACTGAAGTTATGGAATGGCATAACTATGTATGACGTATCTAGACCAATACGACAAAGGAAATTTCAATTCCATGCAATGGTTGTATGGACAATACACGATGCCCCTAGGTTAACTTCATTTTGTGGTTTGTAATTTTAAGTTCCACTTTAATTTCATTTAATGATATGGAGTAGTTATAATATTTTATAAATGAATATATTTGACATAGATATTGCATATGTAAATATTGTAGGTGTTTAGACAAAGGGTAAATTTGCATGTCCAGTTTGTGGTCCTAAGATAAAATCTCGTCATTCAAAAAGCTTAAGAAAGGAGGTGTTTGATGAGTATAGGCATTTCCTCTCTAAGAATCACAGGTATAGAACAACTGAAAGAAATATTTTCAATGGGAAGCAGGAGACTGCATTAAAACCACGGAGAATGACACCTCACCTTTGGAAGATGCAATACAATAGAAATTGTCATCATGGTACGTATGGATCATCGTATATGAATTTTTATGTATTTTAGATTTGATTGTGAGTTGTTTGTTGCAGTGGCCATATTTGGTTTATGATGTAATTTATTAATTATAAACTAATATTCATGATGTCCATCATGATCATGAAGGCATTAATGGTCTTCCACGAGGAATGAAAAGTTATCCTATTCAATTCAGCAGGTTTCCCTACTATGAGCACCTACAAATTGCTCATTTGTTTGATACAATGCATATTGGAAAGAATTTTACTGAAACCTTATGGCGACTACTAGACCTAAGGAGGGAGAAAGATAAAGTTGTGAAAGTATGCAAATACATTCAAGAAAGCAACCATGCAATGAAATACGTCATCCAATTTCATACCAACGAAGAACAAGTTAATATAAACTCAATTCCATGGATGTTTATGGAGCAACAAAGCAATGTTGTCAAAGAAGTAATGTGGAAAATTAAATTTCCCACCGGTTTTTGTGCAAACTTGAAGAATATCATAACTAAAAATGGTGATTTTGCAGGGGTTAAAACACATGATTGGCATGTCTTCGTCAAGATAATTATTATTGTTATGTCCATATAATTTTTTCTTATTTGTATACTCTTTTTTTAATAAATGGTGTGGTTTGTATATTGATACAGTATTTTCTACCTCTCTCTCTCCCAGACAACTTTGACAACAATGTCAAACAAGTTATATATAATCTTGGTAAATACATGAGGTAACTAGCGATTACTTGCATGTGCTTTTGTGCACTATTTCAGCACATATTGTAATTTAATGTTTATTTTTGTTAAATATCATTATTGGTTTGCATCACTTGTAGATGGTTGACATCTAAAGAAATCCATAAAGAAGATATAAAGTATTGGAGGAGAGAAATTCCTCGTCTCATGTGTGAAATGCAGAAGTATCTACCATCAGCATTTTTCAATGCACAGGAACACTACCTCATATACCAAGTTGAGGAGATTGAGTTGTGTGGACCTGTGCACTCAAGGTCCATGTGGATGGTTGAGAGGCACTTGAAATTTATGAAGGGTTTGGTGAGACAACTAGCACATTCAGAGGGTTCTATGATGGAAGGATATACAGTATACCAAAACATGTTGTATGTTAGTGAATATCTTCCTATTTTAGCGCCAAAGCTCAATTTACGTCACATTTGTGATCCGGACTCCAATAAAAAATTTGAAGGGGAGCAACTGAAGGGGAAAGGTATATTGAGGAAGCTGAAAGGTAATTATTAGCTAGTGGATTTTTATTATATCCTTCATATTCTAATTATATTTTCTAGTCATAATTGCTTCAATTAAGAGCATATACGTCTTTATTCAGGAGATTTACACCTTTCTTTGACTTTAATGGTTATTGTCATTAAACAGTTGGTCGAGAATGGGATGCAATTCATTTATACATCACAAACAATCTTGACTAGATGAAGGTATGGATTGAACGATGCACAAAATCGGGTCATGGAATATCATGGGAAGGTGTGGTTTCATTGGTAAAAGTAGCACAACGCAATGGAGATAACAATCTAACAGAAAGGGAAATCAATTTGGAATATGGTGTAAAAGATAAAATGGCAAGTATATAATTAATCAAATATCCCTCTAAATCTTTTATTTTGCAAATTACTTATTGACGTGCATGTTATTTTTTTCCTTGTACTGTTGCATAAGGACTAATTGGTTGTGTAATTTTTTCGTGTATTACTTATTGCAGGTAAAACACCATAAGGCTATGGTCTGCAATGGAGGTAGATATCAGATCAAAAAACTGGATGAAACAAATAAAACATCAGATTTTGGGGTTTCAGCTATCTTTGAGGTTACCAGTGTGTCATCTAGAACTGACAGACATCCAAAAGTCTCAGAAAATCAATACTATGGGTATTTGGAAGATATTATACAGTGTGACTTTAAATCCTTTAAGGTAGTTCTATTCGTTGTCAAATGGTACAGGTTACGATTGAATCAATGTGATCTTGATAGAACTATTATTGAACATGATGATGGATTTACCATGGTAAACACAAGGTTGTTTGAGCTAGGAATAGAGCCCTATGTTCTTCCAAGCCAGTGTGAACAAGTATTTACTCAGAGGTTCTAATTAAAGTGGGATGGTCGTTTGTTGTGAGACATGATCTGAGGGGAAGGCCGGTAAAGTATAACCTAGATGATGGTAATGAAGAGGGTTCTCTGGAAGAAGAATATGATGATGAAGATCATGATCAACTTGAGTTAGCTAACGATGATGATCTAACAAAATATGTCCAAGGAATAGTTGAATCAGATGATGTAGCAGACAATGCCGATGAATATTATTCCGATGATGACACGATGAGCGTAAATGATGATGATGACAATGATGATATGACCAATCCCTACAATGTTGACTATGTGTCTGATGATATAAATGATGACATGGATGAAGAAGATGATGAAATATATTGAAATTGTCATCATCATCATCATCATCATCATTTTCATTGTCGACATCATCATCATCATCATCATCGTGGTCTTCATCATCATCGTCGTCATCATAACACATCATCATCTTCATCATCGTCGTTGTCATCATCACATCATCATCATCATCACACATCATCATAATCATCGTCGTCTTCATCATCACACATCGTCATCATGATGATGATGATAATCATCATCATCGATATCATCATCATCGTCATAATCATGATCATCATCATAATCATAATCATTGTCTTCATCAGCATCATAATCATCGTCATCATCATCATCATCATTGTCATCGTTGACATCATCATTGTCATCGACATCTTCATCATTGACTTCATGTTCATTATCAACATGCGCATCATCTTCATCGTCATCGTCATCATCATCACCGTCTTCCTCATGATGATGACACTCATCATCAACATCATCATCATCATCACCATCACCATTACCATCACCATCACCATGCTCACATGCTCAACTTTTCAATCATCCTTCAAAGATATATTTTCATTTATCCAAGATAGGGATGTGTCGTTATGTAGATGGTTCTTCCCTCATTAATGTGAAGGTTCTTTATTCAAGTTAGGATATAATAAAAATATCCTAATACTATTATGGCAATTTATATAATATAAAATAAGATATAATAAAAATAAAATACATATAATATAAAATAATATATAATTAAAAAAAACATATAATATATAAAAATATATAATAACAAATGACAAGTGTATTTGGACATTGTCGTGACTCGTTTTGCATAATTCAGTTCAATTTGGAGGTTTTTGTGAATTTGGGAGTAGGTCCGCTGGAGCACGGTTGATAATTGGAGATTAGGGTTGAGAATTGGAGCTCACCGTTGATAATTGGAGCTCACACTTGAGAATTGGAGCTGACGGTACAAATCTGGAGCACAGGGTTCACGTTTTGGAGTTCCAGTTTTGGATTTGGAGCTCATGTCTCAACGGGTAAGCATCATGACCTCCTTTTTTTGGACATGCTATGACAATGGTTTTTGGGTATCCTGTGACAAGGGTTTTTGGGTGACAAGGGTTTTTTGTGTGCACTGTGTTGTTTTCTCCTTTATGGGACAATCTTGAATGCAGACAGACCCTTCCTCATTTAGTGGGTTATTCAGGGATTCAATTTACAAACCTTCTTACCTTACAAATGAGAAACTCGTTGTTTGGGTCATGAACTTAGAATAGGGCTTCGTGCCTCACCCACTCTTGTATCTGTGAGTCACTATTATAGTGATCATTCATTTTGTAGTGCATCTATAGATGTAATTACACAATTTCTCTAGTTTTACATAGACAGGCTTGATCAAAGAAGTACTTCGAAGAGACTGATTATCTGGACCTATCGAACTGTTAAAATAGAACTAGGAAATTGGGGCCCCTAATTACAACTAGTAAAACCCCTCTTAAGGGAAGGAAGGTTAGACTATCTTATGGGAATAATAAGGGAATAAAGACTTCCACAATGAGAAGGTATTAATTCACCAGACCAGTTCATCCTCATATTCAACCGGTAAGGTCAGATACTACAGGGAATAGAAGCCCTTAATCTTTTAGAAGGAAAGAGAAATAAGGGGTAGGGGTTGAATTTTATGTTTCCACCTTAGGAAAGGACAATAATAAATAAAGTAATAAGAGGGTGCCAATCACCCACCCCACCACAGGGTACCGTTCTGGCAGTGCCAATAAAGAGCAGGTCTTAAGGCAGAGAGTGGTACCATATCTAGGGAACAACCTTGGATCAATAAAAAATATACCATAGGGAACAGATCCTCTCAAATCCAGGACCTTGAAAAACACACTAGTTTAGGGACAAAAGTTTGGGAACAAATAAGTTGAAATAAGTAGCGACTTTTAAAAAACCAAGGCAAAGCAAACAATTTCTTGGTTGGGGTAGTTATACACCTTAACAAGTTGCAGAATACAGCAGAGACAACCATTTCGGGAAGGGTCTAAGGTCGACAATTCAATGCCAAAACCCTCAAGGATTGGGGTTAGGAAAATTGGGGTGACAAACTAGGATACGTGCCCAAAGTCCTGTTAATATCATCGTTAAACAAAAACTGTCCATGAGGACAGAGTTCAAGAAATATGTCTGCATGAACTATATCTCACAAAAGATATGATTTAGGAATAATTCCTTAGTTTTCAAGTGTGAACTAATTATTTTCCAACTATGAATTAATTATTTGAGATCATATTAGACTCCTTAAGGATATAGAGCCATTGGACTGGCTTATTATGAGTAATGGGTTTTAAATTTAAGTTATGAAAAACAATAATGAATTCAATAGCAATTTATTATAAAAGTAAAAGTATAGTATTTAGTTAGGAGATTTTTATTACTGTATTCATAGTAATAAATTGTTTGTATTAAATCTATAAAAAGAAAGATGTGGTTGGTGTCTTTAATAGTTGGGAAGATTATTTACATTTAATTGTAATTTGTTTATAAGACTTATCATTATTCCATCGAGATGTTTCCTTTCAAGGTTGTGTATGTTAGGAATAGAAACAAAATAACATACATTAACTATTCCCTTAACTTTTAGAACTCAACCCTAAATTAAACCCCTTAGTTACTTCGAAAGAAAAATATTTACAAAGACAATTCTCATACTGATTTGGTAAAAATATATCCATATAAAAGTCAATCTTTGACCTATTAGCTGAGCTAGAGAAAAATTGGAAACTTCTGCAATGTCCCCTATTCAATTTTGGCCTTTAGTGCTGCAAAACTACGTTTCCAAAATTTTTGTAGCTTTTTCCCCTGTTTTACACTACAGGTGCTACAAAAGTTTCACCTTCAGAACTTTTGTAGAATTTTCATTGTTTTTACATTGTTGGCACTGCAACAGTTATGAAAACTGCATTTTTTGTGCAAAAACTTGTCTGCACACTTTCAAACCTTTTCCAAGGCTCTAATACTAAAATTTAAGCATGTTATGGTCTAATTTCATCAAATTTATCTCTTTCCTCAGCAAGAAGTTTTAGATTACCTGCACTGACCTCATCTTTCAACATTTGCAACTCTTTCTTCATATTTTTTTTTTCTGCTTTAAGGGATCTGTTATGCTTGAGGAGTTGTTTTTTCTTTTGAGCTTGGAGTACATCTCCTTGCTAAAGGAATACCTAGCACCTCATGATCATAACCAACAAGGAAAAGAAACATGTTATAATCCCTGCTCATTTTCCTAATCTTTAGTCCAATCATGAGCAATTTGATTAATCCAAAATGAAATAAACTAGTGTTCTACCTTCTTAGGTTTCGGCTACACCTATGTGCCATCTTTCCTCGACTTCTGTACAAATCAAAAGGGATGTCTAAAAATGTTTTTCCAATGAAATGTAACAACAATTTGAAGTGAAATTGATACACTGTGTCAAATATTCCTTCACATGTAAAAGAATTCCATATGGCAAATAAAAGTTTCTCATACTTCTCTGACAGCCAAGCTTTGCGTATCCCATGAGTTAAATTTGATCCCTTGTGTTCTTATTTAGAAAATCATCATAATTTATCAACTGAAACTTCATCACTTTGAACCATTTCTCTTGTAACGCCTCCTTGAGTTACATCAAACTAAGCTAACACACACCATTTTTTTTTATGTAAATTAATTACATTATGCACACAGTAGCGGAAGTATGACCCTCTAATAAGATCCATAATTTACTTAGACAAATACTAATTGCATAATACATATCTTTTAAATTTTTTTTTACATGAATAATAACTTTAACTCCAATTATGAAATGTGTTAGTCAAGAAACTACTAGCGCTCATAGCAATAACAATTACAGACATGTAACAACAATAAAATAAACAATTTCAAGACTCTTGGTGAGTAGCAACAATAGTTTCAACAAGTAACAACAACAATATTAACAAGTAACAACACTAGTTTTAGCAAGTAATAACAACATTTTCAGTGAGTAGCAACAACAACATAAATTAGTTTAAAACTGCTAGTAAGTAATAGTAGCAGCAATGATTAGTTAGAAACTAATGCTTAATATAAGAATCAACTTAAAAACAAGTTTATTAACTTGATTAATGTACTTTAAACTTAATAAACCAAACTAATTTCAACCAATCACAAATTATGGCTTAAACTTGGAAAATAACAACATGAAAAATCCTCATTAATAGCATGGCTTAGTGAACAACACTTCCAACCATTCCTATGAATCTTTTATTCTTCACAAACTTAAATTTTGGTAAATCTTCTCTCATAAATGAATTTCATTCATTAAAAATGAAAAAAAAAATTGTCCATGAGGACAGAGTTCAAGAACTCTGTCCACATGAACTATATCTCACAAAAGATAACAAGTGTTCAGCCAAGCAACGATGATGACTTGTGGTATTATGCTTCACTAGTTTGCAATGTTGCAACCCCATGAAACATAATACCATGAGTCATCTCCATTATTAGCTAACACTTATTAGCTATTTTAGAGTTAGTGAATTGAAAGTGGCTAAGGCAACGCAAAAAAAAGGGTAATAAGTTTGACTAAATAAACTATTTTGATAATTGTACCTACATCTTCCGCTATTTTGATAATTTTGCCTAATAAACTATTTTGATAACGGTGACAATTCTTGGTATTTTGTTTTACAAGTTTTCCATGTTGCAACCTAATGAAACATAATACCAAGAGTTGTCACCATTATTAGCCAACACTTATTAGCTATTTTAGAGTTAGTGAATTGAAAGTGGCTAAGTCAATGCAAAAAACAAAGGTAATAAGTTTGACTAAATAAACTATTTCGATAATTGTACCTACATATTCTTTGATGGGGCTTCAGCCAATCAAATTGGAGGTATAGGTGTTGATCTTTTGATCACCCAGGACCACTATTTTTGCTTCAAATTGGGTGTTGGTCTGAGTACAAACACTAGATTTGAACTACTTGCTTTATGGACTCTCCTTTATTGTGCTAAATCCATGGTCCTTCCCACTCTGTACATTCATGGTGACTCCACAACCATCATTAATTTGTTCAATAGAAGATCATCACTAACTTTACTTGCACTTGCTGGTGTCAATGTATCTGTGATATGGAACCTTACTTCATCCAGCTAAAAGTAGTTCAAATATTTAGAGAACACAATACTAAGGCTGATAGCTTATCCAAAGAAGCATTAACCTTGGCCTCAAGCCATTTTCAGTTTACTGAATTCACTGATGGTGAATGTACTGATCAGAGCACTTTCTAGCTTTTCTAGCCCTTAGCACTTGAGTCTTTTATGTGCTGTTTCTATTGACATCCCTTGGATGATAGCTTTTCTAGCCCTTATCACTTGAGTCTTTTATGTGTTGTTTCTATTGACATCCTTTGGATGATTGAGGTGGATGATCCCCTCATATTACCGATCTCTCTTATTTATTGCTTCTTTGGATCAGCTACTTCAGTATTAGACTTGAATTCTCAGTATGATGAAAGTTAGTGATATGGATGTAGTCAAGATTCATAGATTAGAGGTGTTACCTTTGAATGTTTGTCCAGTATTCCTGTGAAGCTGATCAATTGTATTCCTTAGGGTTCCTTAGGGTTGAAAATTAGTATGGGAAAACAAGTTAGCATTGCCTTAGGGTTGAAAATTAATATGGCAAAACTAGCATCATCAAGACAAGCTAAAAGGAATAAATCAGCAAATATTACAGACTGATATAAATGTATTTAACATGCCAAGTAGCCAAATCTAGAAATGTCCGCTCTTCACCACCACTGGGAAATATGCCTTTGAAGTGTTGGCTTATGCACTTCAAAGTAGCACAGAGGTTAAAACATCCACTCTACAGATGAATTTGAACGTAAATGATAAAACATCCAGAGGTTAAAACATCCACTCTACAGTGAATTTGAACGTAAATGATAAATAGAGAGGAGCACCAAGCAAGCTACAACACTTTGTAGTAAATCAAATGAGTAGAGATATAATGTCTACAGCATTCTACATACATCCTTCACTTGAATGATGTTCGTTCTTGGTGATACTGTATAGTGGATCTTTTAACCTCTTCAACACTACTCTGTAGTGCATATATTTATATATATCTAATCATATATATTAAATCCATGGTGGTGAAGAGCAAACATTCCACTTGAATGATGTTTGGGTCTTGAAGCAAGTACTAGGTATTTTGATGTCCTCCATTTTTTATTTGATCATTTTATGCCAATTTTCGTTGTGTCTGATTTTTTTTGCCCCTCTTACAATTAACAAGATAAGATGACCTTTGTGGTTTAGATAGTTGGTTAGATTTATAATTATTCCATGGTGTGAGTGATATTTGATTTTTCCTTTCCCTTTTTCCATCCCCTTGGTTTCATCAAATCATTGAGGAAGGCATGATATGGTTAATTTAAGAGCCTTTTGATTCGTGGGGTATAGTATTTTTTGGTTCTTTCTACTATGGGATTGCCTTAGGGTTTTCTTAGGGTTGAAAATTAGAATGGGAAAACAAGTTAACGTTTCCTTAGGGTTGAAAATTAATATGTGAAAACAAGCATCATCGTAAATATACATACTAGTTCGGCATAAAACTTTGTTTCATAGAGCAGTATGGGTGAACAATAGAAGACTACAAATCAATGATAAGTTAGGGATAATCTTCATTATAAACCTTGGACTTTGGGTAGGAAGAACAGGGCATCAATTCATCCTCCATTTGAGTCCTTCAACCATTCATCTCGCTCCCCTTTGTTCGTAGGTCTCAAAATCTTTAATTTGGGAACAAAGTACTTATACAGTTCGATCAAAGCCATCAGCTGTGCAAGATGCTGAAAGTAAGGATATTGTTTCATGTTTCACTTTTGTTGTCAAAAGGAATACTAAAAAGTTAGGAAGTACCAAAGATAGTCATTATGTGCACGTGGACTTAATGTAGGGAGAGAATTCATGTCTACTTTTTTGTTCTTGAATGGGAGCAATGATTACATTATTTTATACACCATTTCATGAGAGATATTACATGCTTGGAGGTTACTCATTGAGCTGGTCCACTTGGAAGGTTGTTCACATGGTTCATGCCCTACTTTGTGAAGAATGATTTTGTATTCAAGGGCTGCTTTATAGATTGACAATTGTGCACATGGGTGGCATCTAGGGCCTACAAAACAAGTTGTGTTTTACTCCAAATAGTGTTATGATGTATAGGAATCCGACAAACCTTATTGACTCGACAATGAAGTAGGTTTAGAGTCTAGATTAATTTTTTTTAATTGAAGTGTCATGTGTGTGGCCTATGCATTCACACATTCACTAGGTCAATTTAGTGTGGATTGGGATGAATTGACCATTTTCGATACCAAACTTGTCGCTCCAATCGTTTCAAAGGTCAAGTTAGCTCAGTTGGGGGTCAACACGGTTGACTCAGCCACCTCGGTAGAAAAACACTTGATTAAATCTGCAACTATTATTGTTGAAAAGGGGTTAGGCCAGTAAAAGGAAAAGGCAATGTTAGGAAAAGGAAATGCAAGCAATAAGTGAGAATGGAAAATTGTATGTAACTAAAAGAGGGGCATACATAAGATTTCTTAGGGCATACATAAATTTTTACATACAATCCCATTAGTATCATAAATTATGGGCGAGATCAGAAAAACATCCCTACACAAATATTAACCGATAAGTATGGTTTTGGTGTTTCATTTGGAGAATAAAATCCTATAACAATAGTTGTTATTATGACTCTTAAAGAGTCCTAGATGAGATCTGTGCACTTTTAGGCAGTTCAACTTTCAAGCAAAAGAATCCATCAACAATAAGTATGTGCACCCTAGAAAACATGGAAAAGATCATAAAACATATTAGCTAAAATGGATAATCATCTACAACATCACAAAATCATTCATGGGAAAACTAAAAACCACTTAAAGGAGATATGTTCTTCGAAGGAGATAGCCCATTAAAGGAGAACCTCCAGGTTTTGTATAGACATATATTGGCATAAATTGCAGTGTTATATGTGATGCATATGCATAACATATCGTCTTAAGCATGACAACGTTGAAAGGCTAAAGTACAATGGCCACAAGCATACATTTGAAGCTTATGAAGCCTACCCAATTCATGTTAGCAAAAGGAAATGCAAGCAATAAGTTAGAATGGAGACTTGTATGTAACCAAAAGAGAGGCATACATTAGAATTTTTAGGGCTACCAAATGCCCACACCTATTAACCAAACTCATTCTTGACAAGATTTTTCTTTAACAAGTTATTGGCTTACAAGTCTTTCCAAGCTTTTTTTTCTTATAAGTCTTTCCACGTTTTTTTGCTGGTATTTTTTTATGCTTATGCCAAAAAAAAATTTGGCCATGGTGCAGGTAGAACCAAACATGTATTTGTCAGACCTGTCTTCCTCCAGTGAAGGGAGTTTGGAAAGGCCAGAGGAAAGTGAGACATCCAGTAGGTCCACATGGGCTAGATCAACTAGATGTCATAAGATCAAAAGAAAATTCAACAAACATATGAATTTTTTTCTCCAAGGAGAGGGGTCATGTTCCTATGATGATGAGATAGTGGGAGACATTGACATGCCCTTAAGGTACCAACACCTAGTGAAACAATGGGTGCCTAGCAATCTTCCTAAAATAAACACTAATTTTTGTGTGAATGAGAGGATATATAGAATTGCACCGTCCTCATTGCATGGATTGAGCTTGTTTTGCATGGACAACATAAAGGTTGGATACGGTAGATGTATAAAATTGACGGAGTATGTTGGACCCTGTTACAACTATAGTGATTGGATGCGTCTGGTCCAATATACATGAAGTATGCATAGATATGGGTTGTCAGGGAATTATATACAACTAAAAGACAAAGCTCAAAATAAATAAGCAATGATGTACATGGACGGAAGGCCAAAAACAACCGGTAATATTGCAGGGTTTATAAATAGTACACAACCAGGGTCTACATTAAAGCAACCCAACTACATATTCGAGTCGCGTGAAGGAAACCGTGTCTTTGTATGTGCAATTAAATCAATAGTTGCTGGCAAAGAGCTGCTTATTGATTACAATTTGAATTGTGTAGATACAAACAATGTTAGTATGGTTGTGGTACAAAAACAATTTAATCACCCTTTTATTAATTATTTTAATGTCTATAAGAATTTTTGTTAGCATATAATTGAAATTATCTGCTTTTCATGTTTCCTTATGTAACTTTTAGTATTTTTTTGATGCAGGGTTCTCTCAAGGGCACCTCCATCTCCGTAGATGTTTGTCGACCCGAGTCAAGGAAGCAGGTATACATCGATATTGCCAATGTAATATTAAATTTTAGGATGGACATACAGATACGTTGTTATGTATTTTCATTAGTATATTAGGTTCGTTTATATAATATTATCGATTTTCCATGCAGAGTGTTTCCTCCTAAGAACATGTGTTTCCTCATAAGATTTCACATGTTCAAATATGAAGGGGTGTAGGGTCTGTACACCTTTGTAGACTTTAGCATACAAATTGTTATAAGGAGGGGGTTCCTTGTGTTAGTCTATGGACACTTTTGTAATCACAAAGTTAATCGCCATTTTTATTTGTATTATTCATTCAAGATAATAGTGATTTATCCCCAAATGATGACTAAGAGATTTAGTTAGGGTTGCCTATCCTAGTCACCATGCAAGGTTTTAGTATCTAGAGAAAATATTTGTACGAGGTCATGGAGTCACCCATTGTACTATATATATGTATCTTTTATGTGAATCCTAAAAAGTTAATATGAGAACTAACTAGTGAGCCTTTTTCATCATATTGTTGTTATTGTGCATATTTTTATCATGGTACAAGATCAGTGTTTTGATCTCCATCCTTTTCAGCGTTGTGGCAAGCATAGTCATTAATGCAAAAAAACTCAATATAAATGGTATCTTTAGAAATTCTTCATACTTCTTACTTACATCTGACATGGGGAAATATCATTGATGATATTTTGGCTTTGAGTTTTGAAGTCTTGTCAATTAAAATTCAATCAAATAAATGGTCTACAATTAAATCAAGAAAGTTTCAGCATTGAATCTAGAACTGTGAATCCTCATCACATTAGTATTTGGGAAGGTACAACATGGAATATAAGCTCCTCTCACTACTCTTTATTATCCAGTTGGGAAACATTGGGATGTTGGTGGACACCTAAAAGTGTCTAAATCGTTAGTGGTAATCCCAAACCACTAGTTACATAGTATCAATTCGTTAGTGATCATCCCAAACCACCAAATTCAAAAAGCACTTCAGCGATTAATTGATTGTAAAGTGGTGATATTAGTATGTTCACCAGATAGTAGAAGACACTAGTTTCTTTTAGCTAAATTACTTGGCATATGATGAGATTGTCAAGTAGATTAGGAAATGTTTAGACATTTGGAAGTGTCCACTTCCACATTTTAGGTCTCTTCTACGTCATTTTAGATGAACCACCCAACATCTAGTTTTGACAATTTTTTAGGCGGTTTTTCCATTGAAGCAAGATCAAGGCTTCTAAACAATCCAACATATTATATTTTGCATTTATGCTTATTGCATAAATGTTACACATATGTAGACTTGTGATTTTGGCGGGGTGGAGGGGATTTTGGCCTATGGCTCCCTTCAACAATTACAAAGTTAATTATTGCCTTTATTTGTATTATTCATTTATGATAATAGTGATTTATCCTCAAATGATCAATGAGATATTTGGTTAGGATTACCTACTCTAGTCACCATTTAAGATATTAAGATCTAGAATAAATATCTTTATAAAGTGGCATCACCCATTGTACTATATATGTATATTTGGTATGAATTATAAAATGTGAATATGAGAACCAACTAGTGAGCCTTTTCATTATAGTGTTGCTCTTGTGCACATTTTATCAATTCTCAAAGTCATCATTTCGAGGTAAACAAAAAAACAGTTAATCTATTCATGGTGTTGATGAGCATTTTCTTTAAAGAAACATGTGTAAGCTATGACACTGAAAAGATTCTAAATATGCACGATGGATAAAGAAGCATCTGCAGAAGGCAACACGATGCTACATGGTTCGACATTAAAGTTTTCTACATTAAAATCGATGTCAATCAATTCGATCTCGTGCTTGGTTCTTTGACAATTCACTATACACCTCGCAGTAGCTCAATGGATCTGGAAATTAACGAAAAACAGATTCATCCATCTGCAAGTTATTTTCTCATGCTAAGATGCAATGAAATCGATAATAACACGTATGTGGCAACTAATGTCAGTACGGACATCACTCGCACTACATGTAAATTTTGATTTGACATATGAGCCATAGGCGAAACTCTTAGCCTCCGCACATGGAGGTAAAAAGGGCGCCCCCTTACGTGACATCAGCTGGGCTAAAAACTCCCCTTCGTGCACATGTAATTGGAAAGCGGAGGCGGAGGCGGGGGCGGGTAAATTTAAAATGGTAACCTGGACTGAGCACGCTGAGCCTGCAATTTCCTGTGAGCTCTCGCCACCAAGCCACAGGATATGGCGGTTACGTTGCTGGTTCATTTAATAGCCTTATTTTTTTTTGCCGCCAAGGAAAAAGGGTAACCTCAGCTGTCAGTTTTGTACTGTAGCTGTCAAATTTTGTCAGAAAGCATTGGTGCCTGAAGGCAAGCCCAGGCTGTAGGTGGGTCTGCTGGAAATGCGCGAAAATTGAGCTCAGGGGCGCCCTCGAGCGCGCTCGAGGGCGTTTTTTCCCTCCATGTGCGGAGGCTATCTGATTTACGGGATGCTAGAGAGGAAAGGCTCCGTAAAAGACAATGACGCCTCGCAATTCCACCAATAGTTGTGGGGTGTAGAGAGATGTTTTGCTCTAGATTACCCGTCAAAATGGAGTTCGACTAAGCACAACTTTAACGAATTTCTGTCTCTGGAACTATACATTGCAATTTGACCATGGTATTGACGAGTACCAAGAAGAACCACTCTATACGAGTAAAACCTTCCTTTTTAATGGTTCATCATCTGATCAAAATTCAGAAATTCATGTGAATTCCAAAGATTAATGTGTTCTTAATAATAATAATAATAATCTATTTTTAAGGTCACCGCCAAGCGAGACACCAAATTGGTGTATGAGACCCCAAGCGATTTAACTGCTAAAGTCTACAGAGGTGTACATACACTACCCCCTCTGGATTTGAACCCGTTACCTCCTAAGAGGAAACACATGCTCTTAACCATTAGGCCCACTCATGCTGTAATAGGCCCACTCACTCTTACATTTAAGAAATATAATATTAAAATTTGTAGAGTTCGATATCATGGATTTCATCATCAGGATGGAAGGAAAACTATGCTAAATTAAATTATTGGAAATATAAGATACAGCCTTGACGTCCAGCCGAAAGTTGTTACCCTGCTATGCTAGATTAAAATATTAGAAATATAAAATAGAGTTTTGAGGTCCACCTTAAATTGTTACTCCACCTTCAAATAGAAATTTTAATGATCTTATCTGAAGATAGGAGTTTTGAAAGAGTTGAATATTTGCCATCTTATCTTCTAAATTGCATTAAAAAATAAATGTCTCACACTATTCTCTACCTTATCTCTATTATCATGATTGTGATTCATTTAAAATTAATTTGCTCGTACTTTCGATGACCACATCCCGTGATAATTGTATAAATATATCCAAATATTAAAATAAAATAAATATATATTTTTAAAAGATTCATGAGGAATATTAATAATAAAACAAATATATATAAAGTAAGAAATCATAAAATAAATTTGGATGCTATCAAGCACATAAACACGTATATGATTTTATCATAGGAGTAAATTTTTAACATTGTTTAGATTAAATATAATAAATGTTGTAAGTGATTATTTCTTTTTAGTTAGGTTAACAAAGAAGTGTATCATATGATAGTAGAATATACATACCTACAACAATTTGGAAAAACTACACTAATATACAATATTTACATAATCCCAAGAGCTCAAATCTCTCAGTGTTGAGAGTGAATTTCACAAATATAGAATCTCTTAGGGATTAGGTTCTAAACTTAGCCAACCCGACGAAATGCACCGTGACCATAGATCTAGGTTCTACTACGATCATGACCATTCATGCTTTCAATAAGCAGTTGGTAAGTAATTTTTGAATTTCTGAAATTGTCTAACAAATGATGTTGTTAACACATTTTGCAGAGTCATAATGTAGATTGAAAAGTTGGTTTTGGTCCGACCAATAAGGTCAAAGATGGTCAGCATTAACAACATGGATGGTGCACGGGATCCTTGTGGACACGAGGAAGATGCTATGGGGGAAAATCCAATAGAGCCACAAGAGAATCGAAATCCACTCCAATGTTGGAGATGTGGAGGACCCCATTTGTGCAGGAGTTTTCCACATGGGGAAGGGTATGTAAGGCCAGCTTACAATATCCAAGAAAATGAAAAGAAAGCTGATGGGAGGAGGGAACAAGAGAGTTCCCCAGATGTTGTAGCTACCATAAGAAACTTGAGGGTAGAGTTGTAGAGTTACAAAGAAGAAAATAAAAGGATGATCAAGGCATTGATAGAGAAAAACCAGTTGTCTACAGTCATGCCACAGAGTTTGGTAGACCTCCAAATGCAGATAAACTCTGAGCATCGGTTAACAGAGATGGAAGGGAGTAAGAGAAATTCCCACAAGAATAATGAGAAATTTAACCCAAGGAAGAAAGGTTATAAACCTTCTCACCTCATGAAGAAGCAAAGGCAGCCATCAGAAGTTGTGGTTGATCCGGCCATAGTGATGAGGGAAAATCCAAGAAAACCACTCAAATGTTGGGGATGTGGAGGAACCCATCTGTGTAGGACATGTCCACTTGAAAATAGGAATGAAGGTCAAGTCCACAACACCCAAGAAGCTGAAACTATGGGTCAAGAAGCAGGGATGATTCCTAAACTTTGTGCAGTGTTATAATACCACTAGGTAGGTCATAAATCAACTATATTGGAAGTTGAGGGTGAGATTGTTGAACATGCTATTTCTATTTTGATTGACCCTAGATCCACTCACAGCTATATCAACCCTGGAATTGTTGAGATGTGCACTTTGAAGAAGTAAAAGTATAGAATATCATGGTTAGTCCAACTAGCCATTGAAACCAAGAATAAGGTCAATGAGGTGGTAAGGAAATGTCCATTTGTCATGGATGGGTTAGTCACTTGTGCATACCTAAATTTTTTTCCACTCAGTTCCTATGATGTCCTCATTGGAATGGATTGGTTGGAAGCACATAGAGCAAAGATTGATTGTTACAATAAGAATTTTGAGTGCTTAGATGAAGAAGGGAAATTAAAGGTGGTGAAAGGCATTCCAAAAGTGACCTCTAGAAGGAAGGCTTCAGCAATACAACTAAAGAATTTATGTGGGAAATGTTGCAGAGTGTATGTAGGTGATGTTTTGGAGCCATTAGTGAATGATACTCCTAGGTTGGAGGGTTTTCATGTGTTGTAGGAATTCCAAATTTTTTTTTCTGATGAAATTCCAAAGCTTCCTCTGAAGGGGGACATTAATTTTACCTCTAAACTTGTGCCTGGAGTAGCACCAATGTCCCAGACACCCTACAAGCTAACCATACCAGAAATGTCAGACCTGAAGATGCAGCTACAAGAGTTGTGGGAGAAGAAGTACATCAAACCAAGTGTGTCTCCTTGGTGAGCACCAACTATGTTTGTGAAAAAAAAAGATGGTACACTCTAGTTGTGTATTGATCATAGACAACTGAGCAAAGTCACTGAGAAGAACCAATACCCTTTGCCTAGAATGGATGAGCTCTTTGATCAAATGAGGGAAGCAAAGGTGTTTTCCAAGATTGACATAAGGTCTGGTTAACATCAGGTAAGAATCAAGGATGAAGATGTTCATAAGACAACTATTAAAACAAGGTATGGATCTTATGAGTTTGTAGTGGTACCAATTGGTTTCACAAATGCACCAGCTACGTTTATGTGCCTCCGGAATAATGTTTTCAGCAAGTAATTGGACAAGTGTATTCTTGTTTTCCTTAATGATATTCTTAAGTTATTCAAGGGATGAGGAAGAACTTGTAGAATAGTTGCGCCTGATTTTGAAATTGCGCAGGAAGCTTAAGTTGTATGCAAAGTTGAAAAATTATGACTCATATGAAGATAAAATTCATTATTTGGGTCACACTATCTCAGATAAAGGAATACGTGTAGACCCTGAAAAGATTGAAGCCATGATGAGTTGGCCTACTCCAAGAAAGTTGACAAATGTAAGATCTTTTGTGGGACTTGCAGGAGGTTCACTGAAGGATATTCTGCAGGTAAAGTTGAATCTATGTATAGGCTGAGGAAGCTTGCATGTGAACTTGTAGTTCCATGAGGAAATGGCCTCTGTGTGTATGCGCATGCATACCAGGATTTCCTGAAGACTGTAGGTAGAATGACCTAAACAGAGAAGTATGGTTGTGCCCAATGAAACCAAGGAAAGAAACTACCATGTGCTATGAGAAGGATCTCATGACTGAAATCTAACTTCTAGACATAATAGATTTTAAATTTTGTTGTTGATTGCTAAATTGAATATTATTTTCTGTTTGGTTGATCTAAAATGGTGTCAGAATGACATGTTGTATGAGGATGTCCAGTTTTTTGGGAAACATGTGTAAGAAGGGGACAATTTCTCCCACTTGCAAAATCCAAACAATATGAGGATGGCCTCATGGTTGCAAAATCTAATTTTCTATGGGAAGCAGAATTGTGAATTTAGATTTTGATTTGACTATCAATGTTATTGATCGTTTGGTATTTGGAAATTTTTCCATGCATGAAATAGACTTGAAAATATATGATTGAAATGTTTATGATGACATCTCATGTGAACTGCCTTCTAGTATGTAACGTAGGTGAGATGATGAGGGTACGCCCATGGATTACATAGCTACTCGAGAGGATGTGTTTTAAAACGGATGGTTCCTCTGGAAGGATGTGTGAGGGCACATATATTCACCCCCCTTCCAGTTAGACACTGATATGCATCACTGGGGACACCTAGGGTGTAATACATCTGAATAGACTTCCTTCCGCACACATTCACGTCGTAAGGGGACTGTCACGAGAGTGGGGGCTCCGTGAAGAGAATAAACCCTAGGTATTATGGTGTTCAGAAGGGAAGTGCATGAGCACTGGTGATCAGTTGGAGGAGGTGCTAAGCCCTCAAGTAGAGCTTCCATTAAGCACCTAGAGAGAGGTGTTGGGCTCTCGAGCATGGCTACCCATCTCAATTGAGAGATGCTATACATATAAGTATTTGGTTACTTAGAAACTTTTGTTTTTGTTGATTTTCTATAAATACACATGAGGATATGATGCAGCCATGGTTTGAAAATCTTGTTATATATTTCCTCCTAAAGGAATGAATATGACATGTGAATTAATTTGTTGTGGTTTCTGGAAAGGAAGCACCAGAGCTTGGTGAGCACCTAGAGGAGTTGTTAGGCTCTGGAGCAGAGCTGCCATATCTCAGTTGAGAGATGTTTTCACAAGTGATCTGAGGCTTGCAGAAACTTGGATACCTTTTAATGCACACCCTAGGAGAGCACAGGAAGGTTGGGTACGCTTGAGGGACTATATAACAAAGAAGAGGTACCATCCTTTTGTGGGGTGGGGCAGGTCTTGTGGGTTCGATAGTTGTGAAAAGATAAGTCGGATACCTATGGAGCGAAAAGAAGATACTTATGCAGATAAGTATTTGAATCACTTGTTGATTTTATGTCAATATACATGTGCATATGATTGATCTATGATTTTTAAAAATTCTTGTGAATATGGTATGAGAATTGACTCACTACTTAGGGCTTGAGCATAGTTATTGATGGTTGCCAAAGACATTGGAGATGTTCCAAGCTGTGGAGAAGGATTCTCCAAGATCGGAAAGAGACTGGTGGTATGGACTAATGCATGCAATCAAAGACCTGGAAGAGTTCTAAATCGTGTCATTGAATAGTTAAGGTGCAGAAGGAGCACTATGACCCTTATGAGGCTGCATGGGAGCTAGAGGATGCAATGCAGTTGGTGAATCCATTTTTGGTTCAAATTTTGTAGAACACTGAGGGCGGTGGTAGTGTAGCATTTTGTTCAAGTTTGCAAAGCACAAAGGACAGTGTTGTTGTAAGGGGGGGGGATTGTAATACCCCAGTTTTGACCCCTTGGTATTTAATTGTACACGATGTAAATATTGTATTTGAATCATGGAAAGGAGATCAAGGCCAAGGCCTTGCCATTGATGAATGTTTTGTGGATAGGTGATCAAGGCTGATACCTATGGTGATAGTGTTAAGTCAAGCAAAGCAGATATATTTTGATATATCATGTAAATGTACAAATTAATATAAAACCACAGCTAGTTATGGGACTGCAAACGTTAAAGAGATGAGAGCATGATTCCACAAGAGATAGGGTGGGGAGTGAATCAACCCTTGAGCCAATAGGATGTGACTAGATGCCAATGGGGAAACCTATGAACCCTCATCTACTTTTGTCCTTTGTCCTCAATCATCAATTTCTTCTAGAAGTTGGTTGAGGCAGTTAATGCCTTGGGCAGAGCAAGGCATGGCAGTCTGATGGATTGATTGAGTAATCATGCAGGTCTACAGCCTAGGACTCTGCATCCTTGCTTCTGTAGAAAGTAAACCCACATGGTAATGCGTGATCATTTCCTCACCACCTGATTTGCGTTGAGCGTTGGGTCATTCATTCATTCATTTTCACTATTTGTGGAGCTACTGGGGAGAGTCATGTTTTGTTCCTGCACATTGTGTGTCCATCATGTTACCTAAGAACCATGTTTTGTTCTGATTTGTTTAACTTGCAGTAATAACCGTACCCTTGCTCTGTGTTATTTTCTAAACCATCTACCTCATATTTGGCAGTCATGTTTGTTCACTATTTGGATTCACAGAACTAGTTATCTGCGAGTATTTTCCTTTGTTGAGTTAAGGGTAGTGGAGATCACTCAATTTTGTGAAAGAGTGCTCCTTTGAGTTTTCCCCAGCACTGTTCAGTAGAGTCCCTGTTCAACAAATTTCCTGAATAGTTTGTTTCACTCTCCTAAGTCACGAAATGCGTTTCTGCAGTGGTCTTATTTGTGTTACAGAGTGCTAGTTTTTTTACAAAGGGAAGCTTGTGGACTGTGTTTTCCTTGTGGATTATTGTGTAGTGCATCCCTATTTTGTTTTGAGAGATTAAGAGTGGAGGGGGGATAGAATTGGCTGATAACCCTATTAAAGAGAGGAACCACAAAAAATATCAAGAGGGGCTGGTAAATCCATCATGCACAACCGCATGAGCATTAGAGGAAAGGCATGGTATAAAGGTTTGTATAACCAGAAAGGAATACTTCCTTGTGTAGGGTGGGGTGGAGCCGTGGAGACCAATCCATATCTAGTGTAGGTATCCTTAGCTCTGGGGTTGAGCACACTAGCCCAACACTTCTACCTATCCATTGCCTTAGCAGCTTGATAAGCACAATTGCTAGTTGGTTTTGGTTGTGTCCTAATGTGTTTGGTTTGTGGACTTAGTAGCCTATGAATCCCAATTGTCTATTTTCCTAGCTGGATAGTCTGTGAAAACCAACTGTTAGTTGGTTTCCTATGTTTTGATGCGTGTAGGCTGTGTGTAATCCTCGTGTTCCCTAGTTCCTTATGGAAATCATTCCTAGCTTGGGGGTGTCAATGTGTTGAGAGATTAATGAGAATACTGGCCTATGGTTGGGTGGAACGTTGCAGCGACATAGCTACTTGTGGTACAGCTTAATCATTAAGATAAGTATCTCCGTTATGCTTGTTTATTCCTTAGATGTTTTATGCATTTACTTCTGCATTTTCCTTGTGTTTTATGTAATTCATTTTCCAATTTCATGGAGGCTAGAATCCTGTTACAGAGGTCAAAATGCCTTTGAATTAGTGTTTCTTCCCCTTGGAATCTACCTACAGAAGACCGAAGGCGAAAACCGGAAAAGGGAAAATTGAACAAGTTAGATTATTGTGTTTTTGCACCACAGGATCCGCAGCGGAAGGTGGAATGTGGGAGGCAGAAGAAAGAAGTTTAATCGAGGAAGAATGTGGGATTTCTGACTTCCGGGATCCGCTTGCGAAAGGAGGAAGGCAGAAGGTGGAAATCCAAACAAAAGTAATTCAGAAAGTTTGTTTTTTGATTTCTGAGTGTGGAAGACGGATGGAAAAAGGTCGAAGGCAGAAGGTGGATGGTAGAAGGTAGAAGGAGGAAGGAGAAAACTACGTAGAGGTTTCCTTCATGCATCTATGTTTCCGATTTATTATTTCTAAGTGCGGAAGGAAAAATGTGGAAGGAAAAATGCAAAAGGAGGAAGGCGCAAATTCCATTGAGAGTTCCTTCGCACATCTATGTTTCCTATTTCCATTTTCCGAGTGCAGAAGGTGGAAGGAAAACTGCAGAAAGTCCATTGAGAATTTCTTTGTGCATCTATGTTTCCAATTTCTATTTTCGAAGTGCGCAATGTGGAAGGTGGAATACGAAAGGCGGAAGGCAGAAATTCCATCGAGATCCCTTCGCACATCTATTTTTCTGATTTCCTATTTTCGAGTGTGGAAGGCAGAAGGCAGAAATTGTGTCAAGAGTGTAACACCCTTCAACCCCATTGTAAGGAAAAATACACACATTTTTTAATTTTTTTTACCAATAATGAAGTTAAACCCAGAACATCAAGGGATGAGCCTTCTAATCTTGGCATAAAGAGGAAGGTGATTAATTTAAGTTTGATTCCTTTCTCTCTCTCTCTCTATAGATATTAAGTAGAATTTACTTATTTTCCACATAGAGTCTTCTCAATGAAGACTACCTACCTTCTCATTCATGGGAATAAATATACTCCCACAATATCTGTAATGATTATTTTCCACTGCATAGGTTTAAACAAATTGACAAGTAACTAGATTTATAACCTATCAACTGTAAGATAAAGTTGAAGCTTGTTTCTTACATTATAAACTCAAATTTTCAATTAATATTAAACATTACCTTTTTAATCTCTTAATACTTTATTAAAGAATAAACATTAAATTTAACTCTTAATACAAAGTAGCTCTTAAAATAATTGTATCTTAACTTCGCAAACATTAATTAATTATATAAACCAACATTAAACATAAGTAAAGCTACTTTTAGTGGCAACCAAATTTATTTAGTATACAACATATTAAAAGATTTCGATTTCGATTCCCACTAATATATAAGTGGCGTGGGATCCCTCATATATTCATACCTTTAAATAATATATCAAATAAATAGAATGTGGAGTTAGATTATTGCTCTAATGGAGAATCACTCGTAAAGGAAACTAGAAGGAAGAGCTTTCATATCCTCGACCTAAAATATCATAAGCTGAAGCTTTCCACCATGGGAAAGTCAAATGGAAAAGGTTTGAAAAAGCGAATCTTTGCACGTCTAGTTCAACAATCGCTGGCAATGCAAAAATAAAGACACGGACAAGCTGGAGATAAAACACCCTTCACACAGCCTGTAATCAAGGCATAGATCTCTCGGACCCTTAGACAACTTCCAGTAAATATTTTTCCAATTGGATTTTCTTACATGTCTGATGTCATTATCATTAAAGGATTTGATGTAATAATTACAGTCCACAATGGTTGCCTATTGACCGTGTATTTGAATGTCTAATTTCAAGGCTGCCTGTCTATGACACAATTGGAGATAAGTTAATACCTAGAGGGCCCAGAATCTTTTCTGAATTATTAGCCGCCTTTCCTGCACAGCGTTGATTGTTATTACTATAATCGCAAATTTCATATCCATAAACGAAATCTAATTGCAATATCTTCGTCGGCGAATTAGTAAAGATGTGAAGGTGGAAAGCAGCAGAATCATGCTGGCGTCCAGACAAAATGCAGTGTCGTCGAATAGAAAGGTATTTGATAGGAGCCAATGAGAAACAAAAAAGTAATATGATATTCTATTTATTTATTTTGTTTCAATTTGTAGCAGCGAAGTATTCAAAACAAGTGTTTGCAAATGGTTTTTAAATAAAACAAAATCGTTGTATATACCAATTATTTTAGTGGGTCGTGTATAGCCATATGCTACCTAATTTTTTTTAAATAGTATAATGTTGTTGCCGACATAATACATGAGTTGCCAATTTGTTTTGTCTAGTTATTGTTTTCAAAAGGAGTTCAGATCCAATGTTTGGTGACCACTAACAGCAAGAAACATAGGTTCGACTCTAAAAACACAACGAGTGAAGCTATCATCCAGAAATCGCAAATCCAGGAAAACGGAGCCAGGTCGTTGTCCAAGAAAAGACATATGAGAAATTACCCTTCCACTCTCGTTGGAGGCTAATGAGATCTAAACGCCAGTCACAAGAACATTCCGAGTTTTGGATCTAAGCGAAGGCACTGTACTGGTCTTGGATAAAAAAACATATAAATCTGTAAGTGAACATTCTTAAGGGTTGATCGCAGGGTGTTTCTAGCAATATGGATCTATCTCTATTCAGTTTGATCCCGAAAACATTTCAACTACAAGGTTAACAGAAATTAGATTCTAAATGTCACTTGACAATGCTTCCACAAAACAGATCAGGCATTTTCCTTAATAAAAGTAAATACCCAAAGGGACCGAGGATAGTCTAGTGGACTTCTAGAAGCACACCTTAAATTCCAGAAAATTGGAATCACATGCAGAATTAAATCATACTTTTCGTTGCAGACAATTGGAAATCGCATGAAGGGATATAGATAACAATCTAAATGCGGCCACCCAGTCATATAAACAGAAATTTAAATCCAGATCTCATATAAAAAAAATGCAAATCCAGATCTATAAATGAATACAAATACAGATCTAAAATATAAAATACAACATTTTCTGAATCCAGATCTCATAATAAAATACAACAATTTCTGAATCCAGATCTCATAATAAAATACAACACAGATCTAAATAAAATACAACAATCTAACAATCCATAAAAACATGAGTTTCTTTGTGCAGGCTTGTTCTTCCTGAGGTTGCCGCACCACGAACTTTGTCAAGCTCCCATGAATGTCGATCAGTTCCCAATCACAAGAGATCCACCGGTTGACCTCCCTACCATTCCAATGGGTACTCTCCTTCCCCAAGGACCCCCGAGTTGAATGGGGTTTTCGGAAGAAGTACCCATGCACAATCAAAGTGTGTAGAATCACTAAGGACCTCCCAACCCTATTCACACCTGATGAGCCAAACTCTCTATAGCCACCATCCGCCTCTCCATTCTCTCATTCGTCCAACATTAGGGTAAAAAGAATCCCCCTACTCAAACCCTACCTCTTTATTTATATCATTTTGCATTATTATTTTTATTTATTCTTATTTTGAATTCTTTTTATTTTATTTTATTTCAACGGATCCTTGTGATATGCATTTATGTAATTTCATATGCATTTATGCCATGTGCTTAATTTAGGATTTCTTTACTTAAACCGTTCCTATATTTCATTCCTAGATTTTTGCTTTGATTTGCTATTTTGTGTGTGTGCAATGTGTTTCTATTTAGAATTTACTTTATCTTCTTTTATTTTGTTTATGATGATTTCCTCTTTTATATTTTTTTTTAAATTTCCTTTTAATTTTTATTTCATAAGGTTGCACTTCCATTACTTTATTTCCAAGTCATGAGTTTATGGTTTAGTTATTAATTATTTATAATCTTATAGTTTAATAATTTCTTTCGTTTCTCCAGTTGATATCAAGGGTGCCATGATCGTCTTCATGCCCTTCAAATATCCCACTTTCCGTGGCGGGGAGTTAGTGCGATGGCTGAGACCATGTTAACTCAGTCCGATCCACGCTGTAGAGAGACTCATGGCTACTGAGAAATAAGGTCGACACCTCATTGTGCGCCCCTCAGTTAATCCTCGTGAGTGACCGAGTCCACGGCCTACCCTCACGGCAGCATGCCTCTTGCAGGTAAAAGCCTCTCTCGCTTTTCAACCTGCCGCATGGAAAACATGTGCTAACCATACGGGTACTTTCTTCTATGCAACCCCATCATCCTTTTTGGATCGATTGGGAACCAAGATCATGTGCTTGCACACATAAAAACCATGTGCATTAATCGCACTTACACAATTTAATCAAAATATTATTAAAATAAATTGTATCACCTAATATCCCGTTCATACTCAAAATGAAATTCATGTGGCATTGACACCACCTTGTGTCATTGCGCAGTTGGGTCCCTGTCACACTTAGAAAACTGTCAAAGCATCTAACAATACATTGTAAGAAATGAAAATTGTTCATATATTTCATTTACACATTTTAAGATCAATCATATCGCATTATATGAATCTATCTACCAATATCCATTCATTCATAAGCAATCATTGTGACACAACAATCAATATATAAATAAGTCGTTTTAATTCATCATATTAAACCGGGCCGTTTGTACTCAAAATGCCCTGAAACCATAACATATTTTAACACTTGAAATAGTCTGTCCAACAACACAGTACAATGTTGCATTACAAAATTTCATTTATCCATGAGTACCCAAATGTATCAACATGATCAAAACATATATTTCAAAATTTAACCGGGTCATTTGTGATAAAATGCCCTCAATAATAATATAGTTGAATAATAATAAAAAGTTTAACAAAATGGGGCACTACATACACCCCCCCTTCAAGAAACTTCGTCCCGAAGTTTTCAAAACAAGTAAGGAAACTGCTGCTGCATTTCAGATGCATCCTCCCAAGTAGCTGATTTAGTACTGTAGTTATCCCATTGGACCTTTACCTGGTCGACTAATCGACGCCGAAGCTGTCAAGTTCGTCGGTCCAGTATACGGATCGGTTCGGCCTTCAAGACCCCATCGTCCGATATCTACAAGTTACTCAAATTTATAATATGAGAAGGATATGAAATATAATGACGCAAAATATAAACATGAAAAACATTATGCATACGACTCAATGATGATGGCAATGCAAGATGATAGGCAACCGGTCCCAACTGCTCGAGTATCACAAACGGTCCTACGAATCGTGGTGATAATTTAGCTCCCTTCCCAAATTTAATTGAGCTCTTTTGTGGCCTAACCCGAAGGAATACTTTATCACCTACCTCATAACTCCTATCGATTCTATGTGCATCAGCATAGCTCTTTTGTCTATCATGTGCTTCCTTCAACCGTGCACGAATAGTTGTCATCTGTTCTTCCATTTCTTAAATCAATTCTGGTCCTACAAGGACTCTATCTTCCAGACGATCCCAACTCAACGGGGTTCTGCACGGCCTCCCATATAAGAATTCAAATGGTGCCATCTTAATAGAGCTTTGATAACTGTTGTTGTAAGCAAACTCAACCAATGGTAGATATTCCTCCCAACACTTTTGTTGATCCATCACATACATACGTAACATGTCTTCCAAGACTTGGTTCACCCTTTCTGTCTGGCCATCTGTCTCAGGGTGATATGATGTACTAAAATTTAACCTTGTCCCCAAAGCGGCTTGGAAACTTGTCCAAAACCTTCCAGTGAATACTGGCCCTCTATCTGAAATTATCTTGCGAGGTACACCATGTAACCTCACAATTTCATTTATAAATACTCTTACAATATCTGGTGCTTGATAGGTAGTCTTTATAGGTATAAAATGCGCACTCTTAGTTAAAGTATCAACGACCACAAAAATAGAGTCATGTCTTCTTGCAGTCATTTGTAACCCAACAATAAAATCCATTGATATAACCTCCCATTTTGATTCGGAGATTACATGTGGTTGTAGTAATCCCGCGGGATGCCTATGCTCAGCCTTGACCAATTGACATTCTAGGCACCTTGCCACAAAGCTAACTACATTCTTATTCATTCCACTCCAATAAAATAACGGTTTTAAATCTGCGTACATCTTCTTAACCCCAGGATGTGCCATATACACAGCCCTATGAGCCTCTGACAAGATCAAATTTCGAACTTCTTCGTTGGATGGTACATAAATTCTCTTGTTATATCACAATAATCCATATTCCTCAAACACATACCCTTCATACTTTGGGTTCTTCAATACCTCATTTTCTAACTCGGTCTTAACCTCTCTATACCACTCATCTTCCAATTGTAATTTCAATATCTCTTCCCGTCAATTTGTTTTTAAGGGAACTAGGGAAAAGATATGAGGCCTTCGACTTAGAGCATCCGCTACCTTATTCATCGTCCCCTTGATGTATGATATTTCAAAATCATATTCGCTTATTAATTCAGACCACCTCCTTTGTCTAGCATTGAGGTCGCCTTGGGTAAAAATATATTGTAACCGATGGTGATCTGTCTTTAACTCAAATTTCCTTCCTACCAGATAGTGTCTCCATAAACGCAAGGCATAAACCACAGCGGAAAGCTCTAAATCATGCGTTGCATAGTTCGCCTCATGAGGTCTAAGTTTCCTTGAAGAGTAAGCTATCGCCCTACCTTCTTGCATCAAAACACCTCCTAGACCTTCTTTCGATGCATCAATACATACTAAGAAGTCTTTATCCATATCGGGTACCTTAAGAACTGGAGCCGTCGTCAACAACTGCTTAAGCTTTGCGAATGCCTCCTCACATCGTTCTATCCATATGAATTTCTTGTTCTTCATTTGTAACTCTGTAATTGGGCTTGCAATTTTTGAGAATCCTTCTACAAATATTCTATAATACCCTGCTAATCCCATAAAACTACGCACCTCATGTACATTTTTCGGTGCTGGCCATTCAAGAATGGCCTCAATCTTTGCGGGATCCACCGCTATACCATCCCCAGTTATAACATGTCCTAAATAATGAATCTCTGGCTGGAAGAAGGAACACTTTGATAGTTTTGCGTATAGCTTGCACTCTCTCAAACACTGCAACACAAGTCTTAAATGCTCTTCATGCTCTTCTTGCATCTTTGAGTAAATAAGGATATCATCTAAAAACACTTGCACAAATTTATCCAAGTACTCTCTGAATACATTATTCATCAAATTCATGAAAACTCCAGGTGCATTCATCAACCCAAATGGTACTACAACAAACTCGAAATGTCCATATCGAGTTTTAAATGCAGTCTTTGGTACATCTTCTTCTCTGATTCTTAGTTGATGGTATCCCGACCTTAGATCTATTTTCAAAATTATGGTTGCCCCTTTCATCTGATCAAACAGATCATCAATTCTTGGTAAGGCATATTGATTCCTTATGGTTGCTTTGTTCAATTGACGATAGTCAATGCAAAGTCTCCATGAACCATCCTTCTTCTTCACGAATATCACTGGTGCTCCCCAAGGTGATATGCTAGGGAAAATGAAACCTAAATCTAAAAGCTCTTGAAGTTGTATCTACAATTCTTGTAACTCGGGTGTTGTCATACGATAGGGTACTCTAGATATAGGTTCGGTTCTTGGCTTAAGTTCAATAGTGAACTCAATCTCCCTCTTAGGTGGTAACCCAGGTAATTCTTCGGGGAATACATCAACAAATTGGGATAGTATGGGGTGTTGACTTACATCGACAGTGTCTTTCTTGTCATTCATCACTACCACCGCATACAACTCACATCCCTTACGCATGCTCTTTTTCAATTGCAATGCTGAAATAAACCTTAATGATACCCCTCTTCTAGTCCCTATTAGGATTCTCTTATGCCCGAAATCATCTATGAATATTAGCTTTTTCTCCTTACAGTCTAACATAGCTTAATGGGTTTCTAACCAATCCATCCCTAAGATAATATCATAGGATCCTAGTGCTGTAGCATATAGGGACACTTTTGTAACACACATGCCCAAGTCTACCTCACAATCCTTGACCAATTCTCCTACTATTTGAGTGATACCCGATGCCATTTCGACTAAATTGAAATCATCTTGCTTGCTTTCCATCACCTTACATCTAGACAATTATTCATAAGAAATAAAACTTTCAGTTGCTCCTGGGTCTACTAAAAGAGAAAATTTCATACCATTTATTTTACCTGTCGTCTCTACCACGGTGGAATGATGTTCTGCCTGGCGATTGTTGATTGCGGCATGGATTCGGTGAGCCTTTCCCAAGTCTCCAACTGTAGTCTATCCCTTTCCCTGACTAGAATCTATCTTGGCTTGTAGACAATCTCTCTGGAAATGTGGTTCTCCACATGTCCAACACCCCCCTTTTGGGGCCAACCTCTGGACACTCGATTGAGTAAAAGTAGATCCACTGCTATAATGGGGGCGTTGCACTATTGGATTTCCACTCTGATATTGTGACTGCATTGGTGGCCTATACGGTGGTCTCTGGCCACCGAGTGCATGTCTCTGACTCCCTGTTGTGGGACTCTTAAATGAATTTTGGCGCCCGGTTGCTGGTCTCGAAGCACTAGCTAACTGTACTCCTCATCTCTGTACCACTTCTCCTGAAGTTCGAGGTGGTTGAGACTGCCCACCTCCTACAAGCTCTTCCTTAGCTATGATAGCTTTTTGCACTGCTTCGTGCAAGGTACGTGGCGTCAAAATACGCACTTTTTCCCTGATGTTGAAGTTGAGCCCATACACAAATTTATTTACTCGCAACTTCTCCGTACTCAAATGTGGAGCATACCTCAATAGTTCCATAAATTTAGCTTCATACTCTGGGACTGATCGACCTCCTTGCCTCAAGGAATTGAATTCATTCAATTGTCTTTCAATAAACTCTTCAGATAGGTAACGTTCTCGAAAACGTTCTTCAAATATTTCCCAAGAGACCTCTGTTATTTCAATTCCAAGCTGCGGCAGCAAGGTCTTCCACCATAGTAGTGCGCTTCCCTTAAGTTGCAATATCGCCATGCGCACTTTCATGTTTGAGGTATAATCGCGTAATGCAAAGCACATGGACATGTTCTCAAGCCATGCCTCAGCTGCAATGCCATCAGGTGCGCCCCAAAATTCTGGAAATTTCACCTTCTCAAGTTCTCTTTGAGCATTTTCCTTCAGCAGTTGCTGAGATCCTTCTGCAGGTGCTATGGCATCTCCATCCTCTCGGTCTAACCGACTAACCAATGCCTCAGAAATCCGCTGGAATGAACGCATCATATTCATCACTTCACCTGCAGGTATATGGGTCGGTTCTTCCACTGCTGGTGGATCACGTGGAGGCGAAGGCTGCAAAAGAGGTGGTGTACCACGTCCCCTAGCACTTCTACCTCTCCTTCCTCTTCTTCCCCTAGCATCCATGCTTCCTGAGTTTGCAAGGTGAAAAGTTCATGTATTAGTTTCCAATCACTACATAAATAAAGAATAAATATAAATATAAATAAACAAAAATAACTTAAAGAGCAATGAGCCCAAGGTCCTAGAGTTAGAACCATGCTCTGATACCATGTGTAACACCCTTCAACCCCATTGTAAGGAAAAATACACACTTTTTTTTTTTTTTTTACCAATAATGAAGTTAAACCCAGAACATCAAGGGATGAGCCTTTTAATCTTGGCATAAAGAGGAAGGTGATTAATTTAAGTTTGATTCCTTTCTCTCTCTCTCTCTATAGATATTAAGTAGAATTTACTTATTTTCCACATAGAGTCTTCTCAATGAAGACTACCTACCTTCTCATTCATGGGAATAAATATACTCCCACAATATCTGTAATGATTATTTTCCACTGCATAGGTTTAAACAAATCGACAAGTAACTAGATTTGGAACCTATCAACTGTAAGATAAAGTTGAAGCTTGTTTCTTACATTATAACCTCAATTTTTAAATTAATATTAAACATTACCTTTTTAATCTCTTAATACTTTATTAAAGAATAAACATTAAATTTAACTCTTAATACAAAGTAGCTCTTAAAATAATTGTATCTTAACTTCGCAAACATTAATTAATTATATAAACCAACATTAAACATAAGTAAAGCTACTTTTAGTGGCAACCAAATTTATTTAGTATACAACATATTAAAAGATTTCGATTTCGATTCCCACATAATATATAAGTGGCATGGGATCCCTCATATATTCATACCTTTAAATAATATATCAAATAAATAGAATGTGGAGTTAGATTATTGCTCTAATGGAGAATCCCTCGTAAAGGAAACTAGAAGGAAGAGCTTTCATATCCCCGACCTAAAATATCATAAGCTGAAGCTTTCCACCATGGGAAAGTCAAATGGAAAAGGTTTGAAAAAGTGAATCTTTGCACGTCCAGTTCAACAATCGCTGGCAATGCAAAAATAAATACGCGGACAAGCTGGAGATAAAACGCACTTCACACACAGCCTGTAATCAAGGCATAGATCTCTCGGACCCTTAGACACCTGACAGTAAATATTTTTCCAATTGGATTTTCTTACATGTCTGATGTCATTATCATTAAAGGATTTGATGTAATAATTACAGTCCACAATGGCTGCCTATTGACCGTGTATTTGCA
Source organism: Pseudotsuga menziesii (assembly GCA_001517045.1). Lineage (NCBI taxonomy): Eukaryota > Viridiplantae > Streptophyta > Pinopsida > Pinales > Pinaceae > Pseudotsuga > Pseudotsuga menziesii. The sequence continues at coordinate 44,663 of LPNX010154587.1, forward strand.
TGTCTAATTTCAAGGCCGCCTATCTATGACACAATTGGAAATAAGTTAATACCTAGAAGGCCCAGAATCTTTTCCAAATTATTTGTCGCCTTTCCTACACAGCATTGATTGTTATTACTATAATCACAAATTTCATATCCATAAGCGAAATCTAATTGCAATATCTTCGTCGGCGAATTAGTAAAGATGTGAAGGTGGCAAGCAGCAGAATCATGCCGGCGTCCAGACAAAATGCAGTGTCGTCGAATAGAAAGGTATTTGATAGGAGCCAATGAGAAACAAAACAGTAATATGATATTTGATTTATTTATTTTGTTTCAATTTGTAGCAGCGAAGTCTTCAAAACAAGTGTTTGCAAATGGTTTTTAAATAAAACAAAATCGTTGTATATACCAATTATTTCAGTGGGTCGTGTATAGCCATATGCTACCTAATTTTTTTTAAATAGTATAATGTTGTTGCCGACATAATACATGAGTTGCCAATTTGTTTTGTCTAGTTATTGTTTTCAAAAGGAGTTCAGATCCAATGTTTGGTGACCACTAATAGCAAGAAACATAGGTTCAACTCTAAAAACACAACGAGTGAAGCTGTCATCCAGAAATCACAAATCTAGGAAAAAGGAGCCAGGTCGTTGTCCAAGAAAAGACATATGAGAAATTACCCTTCCACTCTCGTTGGAGGCTAACGAGATCTAAATGCCATTCACAAGAACATTTCGATTTTTGGATCTAAGCGAAGGCACTGTACTAGTCTTGGATATAAAAAAATATAAATCTGTAAGTGAACATTCTTAAGGGTCGATCGCAGGGTGTTTCCAGCAATATGGATCTATCTCTATTCAGTTTGATTCCGAAAACATTTCAACTACAAGGTTAATAGAAATCAGATTCTAAATGTCACTTGACAATGCTTCCACAAAATAGATCAGGCCTTTTCCTTAATAAAAGTAAATACCCAAAGGGACCGAGGATAGTCTAGTGGACTTCTAGAAGCACACATTAAATTGCAGAAAATTGGAATCACATGCAGAATTAAATCATACTTTTCGTTGCAGACAATTGGAAATCGCATGAAGGGATATAGATAACAATCTAAATGCGGCCAGCAAGTCATAGAAACAGAAATTTAAATCCATATCTCATATAATAATAAAAAAATGCAAATCCAGATCTATAAATGAATACAAATACATATCTAAAATATAAAATACAACAGTTTCTGAATCCAGATCTCATAATAAAATACAACAATTTCTGAATCCAGATCTCATAATAAAATACAACACAGATCTAAATAAAATACAACAATCTAACAATCCATAAAAACATGAGTTTCTTTGTGCAGGCTTGTTCTTCCTGAGGTTCCCACACCACGAACTTTGTCAAGCTCCCACGAATGTCGATCAGTTCTCAATCACAAGAGATCCACCGGTTGACCTCCCTACCATTCCAATGGGTACTCTCCTTCCCCAAGGACCCCCGAGCTGAATGGGGTTGCCGGAAGAAGTACCCAAGCACAATCAAAGTGTTTAGAATCACTAAGGGCCTCCCAACCCTGTTCACACCTGATGAGCCAAACTCTTTATAGCCACCATCCGCCTCTCCATTCTCTCATCCGTCCAACATTAGGGTAAAAAGCATCCCCCTACTCAAACCCTACCTCTTTATTTATATCGTTTTGCATTATTATTTTTATTTATTCTTATTTTGAATTCTTTTTATTTTATTTTATTTCAACGGATCCTTGTGATATGCATTTATGTAATTTCATATGCATTTATGCCATGTGCTTAATTTAGGATTTCTTTACTTAAACCGTTCCTATATTTCATTCCTAGATTTTTGCTTTGATTTGCTATTTTTGTGTGTGTGCAATGCGTTTCTATTTAGAATTTACTTTATCTTCTTTTATTTTGTTTATGATGATTTCCTCTTTTATATTTTTTTTTAAATTTCTTTTTAATTTTTATTTCATAAGGTTGCACTTCCATTACTTTATTTCCAAGTCATGAGTTTATGGTTTAGTTATTAATTATTTATAATCTTATAGTTTAATAATTTCTTTTGTTTCTCCAGGTGATATCAAGGGTGCCATGATCGTCTTCATGCCCTTCAAATATCCCACTTTCCATGGCGGGGAGTTAGTGCAATGGCTGAGACCATGTTAACTCAGTCCAATCCACGCTGTAGAGAGACTCATGGCTACTGAGAAATAAGGTCGACACCTCATTGTCCGCCCCTCAGTTAATCCTCGTGAGTGACCGAGTCCGCGGCCTACCCTCACGGCAACATGCCTCTTGCAGGTAAGAGCCTCTCTCGCTTTTCAACCTGCCGCATGGAAAATATGTGCTAACCATACGGGTACTTTCTTCCATGCAACCCCATCATCCTTTGTGGATCGATTGGGAACCAAGATCATGTGCCTGCACACATAAAAACCATGTGCATTAATCGCACTTACACAATTTAATCAAAATATTATTAAAATAAATTGTATCACCTGATATCCCGTTCATACTCAAAATGAAATTCATGTGGCATTGACACCACCTTGTGTCATTGCGCAGTTGGGTCCCTATCACACTTAAAAAATTGTCAAAGCATCTAACAATACATTGTAAGAAATGAAAATTGTTCATATATTTCATTTACACATTTTAAGATCAATCATATCGCATTATATGAATCTATCTACCAATATCCATTCATTCATAAGCAATCATTGTGACACAACAATCAATATATAAATAAGTCGTTTAATTCATCATATTAAACCGGGCCATTTGTACTCAAAATGCCCTGAAACCATAACATATTTTAACACTTGAAATAGTCTGTCCAACAACACAGTACAATGTTGCATTACAAAATTTCATTTATCCATGAGTACCCAAATGTATCAACATGATCAAAACATATATTTCAAAATTTAACCGGGTCATTTGTGATAAAATGCCCTCAATAATAATATAGTTGAATAATAATAAAAAGTCTAACAAAATGGGGCACTACATACACCCCCCCTTCAAGAAACTTCGTCCCGAAGTTTTCAAAACAAGTAAGGAAACTGCTGCTGCATTTCAGATGCATCCTCCCAAGTAGCTGAGTTAGTACTGTAGTTATCCCATTGGACCTTTACCCGGTCGACTAATCGACGCCGAAGCTGTCGAGTTCGTCGGTCCAGTATACGGATCGGTTCGGCCTTCAAGACCCCATCGTCCGATATCTGCAAGTTACTCAAATTTATAATATGAGAAGGATCTGAAATATAATGACGCAAAATATAAACATGAAAAACATTATGCATATGACTCAACGATGATGGAAATGCAAGACGATAGGAAACCGGTCCCAACTTCTCGAGTATCACAAACGGTCCTACGAATCGTGGTGATAATTTAGCTCCCTTCCCAAATTTAATTGAGCTCTTTTGTGGTCTAACCCGAAGGAATACTTTATCACCTATCTCATAACTCCTATCGATTCTATGTGCATCAGCATAGCTCTTTTGTCTATCATGTGCTTCCTTCAACCGTGCACGAATAGTTGTCATCTGTTCTTCCATTTCTTGAATCAATTCTAGTCCTACAAGGACTCTATCTTCCAGACGATCCCAACTCAACGGGGTTCTACACGGCCTCCCATATAAGAATTCAAATGGTGCCATATTATAGAGCTTTGATAACTGTTGTTGTAAGCAAACTCAACCAATGGTAGATATTCCTCCCAACACTTTTGTTGATCCATCACATACATACGTAACATGTCTTCCAAGACTTGGTTCACCCTTTCTGTCTGGCCATCCGTCTCAGGGTGATATGATGTACTAAAATTTAACCTTGTCCCCAAAGCGGCTTGGAAACTTGTCCAAAACCTTCCAGTGAATACTGGCCCTCTATCTGAAATTATATTGCGAGGTACACCATGTAACCTCACAATTTCATTTATAAATACTCTTACAATCTCTGGTGCTTGATAGGTAGTCTTTACAAGTATAAAATGCGCACTCTTAGTTAAAGTATCAACGACCACAAAAATAGAGTCATGTCTTCTTGTAGTCATTTGTAACCCAACAATAAAATCCATTGATATAACCTCCCATTTTGATTCCGAGATTACATGTGGTTGTAGTAATCCCGCGGGATGCCTATGCTCAGCCTTGACCAATTGACATTCTAGGCACCTTGCCACAAAGCTAACTACATCCTTCTTCATTCCACTCCAATAAAATAACAGTTTTAAATCTGCGTACATCTTCTTAACCCCAGGATGTGCCATATACACAGCCCTGTGAGCCTCTGACAAGATCAAATTTCGAACTTCTTCGTTGGATGGTACATAAATTCTCTTGTTATATCGCAATAATCCATCTTCCTCAAACACATACCCTTCATACTTTGGGTTCTTCAATACCTCATTTTCTAACTCGGTCTTAACCTCTCTATACCACTCATCTTCCAATTGTAATTTCAATATCTCTTCCCGTAAATTTGTTTTTAAGGGCACTAGGGAAAAGATACGAGGCCTTCGACTTAGAGCATCCGCTACCTTATTCATCGTCCCCTTGATGTATGATATTTTAAAATCATATTCGCTTATTAATTCAGACCACCTCCTTTGTCTAGCATTGAGGTCGCTTTGGGTAAAAATATATTGTAACCCATGGTGATCTGTCTTTAACTCAAATTTCCTTCCTACCAGATAGTGTCTCCATAAACGCAAGGCATAAACCACAGCGGAAAGCTCTAAATCATGTGTTGCATAGTTCTCCTCATGAGGTCTAAGTTTCCTTGAAGAGTAAGCTATCACCCTACCTTCTTGCATCAAAACACCTCCTAGACCTTCTTTCGATGCATCAATACATACTAAGAAGTCTTTATCCATATCGGGTACCTTAAGAACTGGAGCCGTCGTCAACAACTGCTTAAGCTTTGCGAATGCCTCCTCACATCGTTCTGTCCATATGAATTTCTTGTTCTTCATTTGTAACTCTGTAATTGGGCTTACAATTTTTGAGAATCCTTCTACAAATCTTCTATAATGCCCCGCTAATCCCATAAAACTACGCACCTCATGTACATTTTTCGGTGCTGGCCATTCAAGAATGGCCTCAATCTTTGCGGGATCCACCGCTATACCATCCCCAGTTATAACATGTCCTAAATAATGAATCTCTGGCTGGAAGAAGGAACACTTTGATAGTTTGGCGTATATCTTGCACTCTCTCAAACACTGCAACACAAGTCTTAAATGCTCTTCATGCTCTTCTTGCGTCTTTGAGTAAATAAGGATATCATCTAAAAACACTTGCACAAATTTATCCAAGTACTCTCTGAATACATTATTCATCAAGTTCATGAAAACTCCAGGTGCATTCGTCAACCCAAATGGTACTACAACAAACTCGAAATGTCCATATCGAGTTTTAAATGCAGTCTTTGGTACATCTTCTTCTCTGATTCTTAGTTGATGGTATCCCAACCTTAGATCTATTTTCAAAAATATGGTTTCCCCTTTCATCTGATCAAACAGATCATCAATTCTTGGTAAGGCATATTGATTCCTTATGGTTGCTTTGTTCAATTGAGGATAGTCAATGCAAAGTCTCCATGAACCATCCTTCTTCTTCACGAATATCATTGGTGCTCCCCAAGGAGATATACTAGGGCGAATGAAACCTAAATCTAAAAGCTCTTGAAGTTGTATCTGCAATTCTTGTAACTCGGGTGTTCTCATACGATAGGGTACTCTAGATATAGGTTCGGTTCTTGGCTTAAGTTCGATATTGAACTCAATCTCCCTCTTAGGTGGTAACCCAGGTAATTCTTCAGAGAATACATCTACAAATTGGGATAGTATGGGGTGTTGACTTACATCGACGGTGTCTTTCTTGTCATTCATCACTACCACCGCATACAGCTCACATCCCTTACGCATGCTCTTTTTCAATTGCAATGCTGAAATAAACCTTAATGATACCCATCTTCTAGTCCCTATTAGGATTCTCTTATGCCCGAAATCATCTATGAATATTAGCTTTTTCTCCTTACATTCTAACATAGCTGAATGGGTTTCTAACCAATCCATCCCTAAGATAATATCATAGGATCCTAGTGCTGTAGCATAAAGGGATACTTTTGTAACACACATGCCCAAGTCTACCTCACAATCCTTGACTAATTCTCCTACTATTTGAGTGATACCCGATGCCATTTCGACTAAATTGAAATCATCTTGCTTGCTTGCCATCACCTTACATCTAGACAATGCTTCATAAGAAATAAAACTTTTAGTTGCTCCTGGGTCTACTAAAAGAGAAAATTTCATACCATTTATTTTACCTGTCACCTCTAGCACGGTGGACTGATGTTCTGCCTGGAGATTGTTGACTGCGGCATGGATTCGGTGAGCCTTTCCCAAGTCTCCAACTGTAGTCTGTCCCTTTCCCTGACTAGAATCTATCTTGGCTTGCAGACAGTCTCTCTGGAAATGTGGTTCTCCACATGTCCAACACCCCCCTTTTGGGGCCAACCTCTGGACACTCGATTGAGTAAAAGTAGATCCACTGCTATACTGGGGGCGTTGCGCTATTGGATTTCCACTCTGATATTGTGACTGCATTGGTGGCCTATACGGTGGTCTCTGGCCACCGGGTGCACGTCTCTGACTCCCTGCTGTGGGACTCTTAAATGAATTTTGGCGCCCGGTTGCTGGTCTCGAAGCACTAGCTGACTGTACTCCTGGTATCTGTACCACTTCTCCTGAAGGTCGAGGTGGTCGAGACTGCCCACCTCCTACAAGCTCTTCCTCAACTATGATAGCTTTTTGCACTGCTTCGTGCAAGGTACGTGGCGTCAAAATGCGCACTTTTTCCCTGATGTTGAAGTTGAGCCCATACACAAATTTATTTACTCGTAACTTCTCCGTACTCAAATGTGGAGAATACCTCAATAGTTCCATAAATTTAGCTTCATACTCTGGGACTGATCGACCTCCTTGCCTCAAGGAATTGAATTCATTCAATTGTCTTTCAATAAACTCTTCAGATAGGTAACGTTCTCGAAAACATTCTTCAAATATTTCCCAAGAGACCTCTGTTATTTCAATTCCAAGCTGCGGCAGCAAGGTCTTCCACCATAGCAGTGCGCTTCCCTTAAGTTGCAATATCACCATGCGCACTTTCATGTTTGAGGTATAATCGCGTAATGCAAAGCACATGGACATGTTCTCAAGCCATGCCTCAGCTGCAATGCCATCAGGTGCGCCCCAAAATTCTGGAAATTTCACCTTCTCAAGTTCTCTTTGAGCATTTTCCTTCGGCGGTTGCTAAGATCCTTCTGCACGTGCTATGGCATCTCTATCCCCTCGGTCTAACCGACTAACCAATGCCTCAGACATCCACTGGAATGAACGCATCATATTCATCACTTCACCTGCAGGTATATGGGTCGGTTCTTCCACTGCTGGTGGATCACGTGGAGGCGAAGGCTGTAAAAGAGGTGGTGTACCACGTCCCCTAGCACTTCTACCTCTCCTTCCTCTTCTTCCCCTAGCATCCATGCTTCCTGAGTTTGCAAGGTGAAAATTTCATGTATTAGTTTCCAATCACTACATAAATAAAGAATAAATATAAATATAAATAAACAAAAATAACTTAAAGAGCAATGAGCCCAAGGTCCTAGAGTTAGAACCATGCTCTGATACCATGTGTAACACCCTTCAACCCCATTGTAAGGAAAAATACACACATTTATTTTATTTTATTTTTTACCAATAATGAAGTTAAACCCAGAACATCAAGGGATGAGCCTTCTAATCTTGGCATAAAGAGGAAGGTGATTAATTTAAGTTTGATTCCTTTCTCTCTCTCTCTCTCTCTCTCTCTCTCTCTATAGATATTAAGCAGAATTTACTTATTTTGCACATAGAGTCTTCTCAATGAAGACTACCTACCTTCTCATTCATGGGAATAAATATACTCCCACAATATCTGTAATGATTATTTTCCACTGCATAGGTTTAAACAAATCGACAAGTAACTAGATTTGGAACCTATCAACTGTAAGATAAAGTTGAAGCTTGTTTCTTACATTATAAACTCAATTTTTAAATTAATATTAAACATTACCTTTTTAATCTCTTAATACTTTATTAAAGAATAAACATTAAATTTAACTCTTAATACAAAGTAGCTCTTAAAATAATTGTATCTTAACTTCGCAAACATTAATTAATTATATAACCCAACATTAAACATAAGTAAAGCTACTTTTAGTGGCAACCAAATTTATTTAGTATACAACATATTAAAAGATTTCGATTTCAATTCCCACATAATATATAAGTGTTGTGGGATCCCTCATATATTCATACCTTTAAATAATATATCAAATAAATAGAATGTGGAGTTAGATTATTGCTCTAATGGAGAATCGCTCGTAAAGGAAACTAGAAGGAAGAGCTTTCATATCCCCGACCTAAAATATCATAAGCTGAAGCTTTCCACCATGGGAAAGTCAAATGGAAAAGGTTTGAAAAAGCGAATCTTTGCATGTCCAGTTCAACAATCGCTGCCAATGCAAAAATAAAGACGCAGACAAGCTAGAGATAAAACGCCCTTCACACACAGCCTGTAATCAAGGCATAGATCTCTCGGACCCTTAGACACCTGCCAGTAAATATTTTTCCAATTGGATTTTCTTACATGTCTGATGTCATTATCATTAAAGGATTTGATGTAATAATTACAGTCCACAATGGCTGCCTATTGACCGTGTATTTGAATGTCTAATTTCAAGGCCGCCTGTCTATGACACAATTGGAAATAAGTTAATACGTAGAGGGCCCAGAATCTTTTCCAAATTATTTGCCGCCTTTCCTACACAGCATTGATTGTTATTACTATAATTGAAAATTTCATATCCATAAGCGAAATCTAATTGCAATATCTTCGTCGGCGAATTAGTAAAGATGTGAAGGTGGCAAGCAGCAGAATCATGCCGGCGTCCAGACAAAATGCAGTGTCGTCGAATAGAAAGGTATTTGATAGGAGCCAATGAGAAACAAAACAATAATATGATATTCGATTTATTTATTTTGTTTCAATTTGTAGCAGCGAAGTCTTCAAAACAAGTGTTTGCAAATGATTTTTAAATAAAACAAAATCGTTGTATATACCAATTATTTCAGTGGGTCGTGTATAGCCATATGCTACCTAATTTTTTTTAAATAGTATAATGTTGTTGCCTACATAATACATTAGTTGCCAATTCGTTTTGTCTAGTTATTGTTTTCAAAAGGAGTTCAGATCCAATGTTTGGTGACCACTAATAGCAAGAAACATAGGTTCGACTCTAAAAACACAACGAGTGAAGCTGTCATCCAGAAATCACAAATCCAGGAAAAAAGGGCCAGGTCGTTGTCCAAGAAAAGACATATGAGAAATTACCCTTCCACTCTCGTTGGAGGCTAATGAGATCTAAACGCCAGTCACAAGAACATTTCGAGTTTTGGATCTAAGCGAAGGCACTGTACTGGTCTTGGATAATAAAAAATATAAATCTGTAAGTGAACATTCTTAAGGGTCAATCGCAGGGTCTTTCCAACAATATGGATCTGTCTCTATTCAGTTTGATCCCGAAAACATTTCAACTACAAGGTTAACAGAAATCAGATTCTAAATGTCACTTGACAATTCTTCCACAAAACAGATCAGGCCTTTTCCTTAATAAAAGTAAATACCCAAAGGGACCGAGGATAGTCTAGTGGACTTCTAGAAGCACACCTTAAATTGCAGAAAATTGGAATCACATGCAGAATTAAATCATACTTTTCGTTGCAGACAATTGGAAATCACATGAAGGGATATAGATAACAATTTAAATGTGGCCACCCAGGCATATAAACAGAAATTTAAATCCAGATCTCATATAATAAAAAAAATGCAAATCCAGATCTATAAATGAATACAAATACAGATCTAAAATATAAAATACAACAGTTTTTGAATCCAGATCTCATAATCAAATACAACAATTTCTGAATCCAGATCTCATAATAAAATACAACACAGATCTAAATAAAATACAACAATCTAACAATCCATAAAAACCTGAGTTTCTTTGTGCAGGCTTGTTCTTCCTGAGGTTGCCACACCACGAACTTTGTTAAGCTCCCACAAACGTCGATCAGTTCCCAATCACAAGAGATCCACCGGTTGACCTCCCTACCATTCCAATGGGTACTCTCCTTCCCCAAGGACCCCCGAGCTGAATGGGGTTGCCGGAAGAAGTACCCAAGCACGATCAGAGTCTATAGAATCACTAAGGGCCTCCCAACCCTGTTCACACCTGATGAGCCAAACTCTCTACAGCCACCATCTGCCTCTCCATTCTCTCATCCGTCCAACATTAGGGTAAAAAGCATCCCCCTACGCAAACCCTACCTCTTTATTTATATCATTTTGCATTATTATTTTTATTTATTCTTATTTTGAATTCTTTTTATTTTATTTTATTTCAACGGATCCTTGTGATATGCATTTATGTAATTTCATATGCATTTATGCCATGTGCTTAGTTTAGGATTTCTTTACTTAAACCGTTCCTATATTTCATTCCTAGATTTTTGCTTTGATTTGCTATTTTTGTGTGTGTGCAATGTGTTTCTATTTAGAATTTACTTTATCTTCTTTTATTTTGTTTATGATGATTTCCTCTTTTATATTTTTTTTTAATTTCTTTTTAATTTTTATTTCATAAGGTTGCACTTCCATTACTTTATTTCCAAGTCATGAGTTTATGGTTTAGTTATTAATTATTTATAATCTTATAGTTTAATAATTTCTTTTGTTTCTTCAGGTGATATCAAGCGTGCCATGATCGTCTTCATGCCCTTCAAATATCCCACTTTCCATGGCGGGGAGTTAGTGCGATGGCTGAGACCATGTTAACTCAGTCCGATCCACACTGTAGAGAGACTCATGGCTACTGAGGAATAAGGTCGACACCTCATTGTGCGCCCCTCAGTTAATCCTCGTGAGTGACCGAGTCCGCGGCCTACCCTCACGGCAGCATGCCTCTTGCAGGTAAAAGCCTCTCTCGCTTTTCAACCTGCCGCATGGAAAATATGTGCAAACCATACGGGTACTTTATTCCGGGTAACCCCATCATCCTTTGTGGATCGATTGGGAACCAAGATCATGTGCCTGCACACATGAAAACCATGTGCATTAATCACACTTACACAATTTAATCAAAATATTATTAAAATAAATTGTATCACCTGATATCCCATTCATAATCAAAATGAAATTCATGTGGCATTGACACCACCTTGTGTCTTTGCGCAGTTGGGTCCCTGTCACACTTAGAAAACTGTCAAAGCATCTAACAATACATTGTAAGAAATGAAAATTGTTCATATATTTCATTTACACATTTTAAGATCAATCATATCGCATTATATGAATCTATCTACCAATATCCATTCATTCATAAGCAATCATTGTGACACAACAATCAATACATAAATAAGTCGTTTTAATTCATCATATTAAACCGGGCCGTTTGTACTCAAAATGCCCTGAAACCATAACATATTTTAACACTTGAAATAGTCTGTCCAACAAGACAGTACAATGTTGCATTACAAAATTTCATTTATCCATGAGTACCCAAATGTATCAGCATGATCAAAACATATATTTCAAAATTTAACCAGGTCATTTGTGATAAAATTCCCTCAATAATAATATAGTTGAATAATAATAAAAAAGTCTAACAAAATGGGGCACTACAGAGAGTTCGTTCGCGCATCTATGTTTTCGATTTTTGATTTCCTAGTGCGGAAGTTGGAAGGCGAAAGTTGGAAATTCTGTCGAGAGTTCCTTCGCACATCTATGTTTCCAATTTCTGATTTCTGAGTGCAGAATTCGAAAATTCCATCGAGAATTCCTTCGGACATCTATGTTCTAATTTCCAACTTCTGAGTGCGGAAGGTGGAAAGTGGAAATGCGGAAACGGAGGTGTGGAAAGGGAAAGGTTAGTTTAGAAATGGCCATTTTGGACATGGAATGGATAATTGAAGGGTGGAACAACTGGCATAGTGGTTCTAATCCTGAGAGGAAGGTTGGAGAATAGGTTAGCATCCATACCTAGTGCTTATCAAAAGAACAAAGATGTTCTTGAGGCAATTTTTTTTAATAATCCACATTATGGGGTATGGGGACGTTACACTTAGGGTAATTTCTGTATGTGAAATACTGAATAAGGTGGAGATTCACCTGGTGTAAAATCTCTTAGTTAATCATTGGGTGGATTATTTGGAAACATTGAAAGATATACAAAAATAAGGGTTCAATGGAAGCATATCAGGAAAAAAAAATACACACAAGATCGAAGAAGCAAAGGTAACGCGGATTAATAAGAAATAGAGATACCTTGAACCCTAAAGCACTCTCCCTCCAACTAGTGATGCCACCAACCTATATCTACTATGCACCTTACCCACACGCTTTCACAGTGGGGGCAGTCATTTATTATTTCATGTTTAGTGAAAGAACTAAAGCTTCCCTTTAACAGATCGGTAGATCTAGTGGCAACCCATAGCCCCAAAAAATATCCACTTGTGTTGGAATTCCCCTGGAGTTCGAATTTTGAATCGAATGAAAATCCATCACCATGTCTATGTAGAGTGGCGGCCTAAGGAATCATTCTTGTTTTTTTTTGTGTTTTTTTTTTCTTTAATGTTTTTTTAATTTTTAATTTTTTATTGTCTTCAAATATTTTTTATTTAAATTTTGTATACATAGTTTTTAATGATGATGTTGATGATTTATGGTGAGGATGAAGGAAGATGACACAGATGAAAAGAAATGGTGTTCATGATGACAAATAATGGAGACCATTGTGATGACAATGCTCATCATCCTAAGATTTGGTTTATTAGAATCAAACCATCAGTTTGGATAGTGTGATATCAGTTTGGGATGGCAAAGTATGGGATTTTTCCTTCTGCTTAGATGTTTTGTTCATTAAATTAATTGTAAGAAATCATATAATAGAGTGGAGTGATGACAATGGTGACTAGATGACATTGAAGACTATAATGCCAATGGTGATGTTTTGGATGATAATGATCATAATAATCAAGAGGAAAAGAACAATGATGATGATGATTATGATGACCCTGATGATGGAAAGATCTATTATCATTAGAATGAGGGCAATGATGATGATGAATGAAGGAAAGATACTAGGGGTTCCACACCCATCCGTTGTGAGATTTAATGTTGGGTGAAGTTCTTCATCACCAAACACCCCATGTATTAATAATAAAGGAACTAAGAATTCACCATTGTCTTGACCCAAAAAAGGAAAAAGATGAAAACCACAACAAAACCCAAATTCCATGGCTTAGGGAAACATGAATCAATCGACTTTGGTCATTTACACTTATCTATTCAAAAATAAAACATTTCGCTCAATACGACAAGATAAACCAAAATTAGACATCCCATACCACAATCCAAACCGTTTCCTTTAGTAATCTAAACCTAGAGATCCCTTACCAAAATCCAAACTAGTTTAGTTTCATCCTTTATATCCACCTAGTCATAGACCAAATTTATCCCTTACCCAAAACCAAGCCAAACCAAGGTGAGAGAGCCCTTACCACAAGCCAAACCATAGCCTTTTTCAACTTGATTTTCAATCTTTTCCCAGTAGGGATCATGTTTTTTTTTCTCGTATAAACAAGTCATACAATACAATGACATATATTTTCATATGGTATTACAGGGACTTGTATTTTCACTCTAGGTGTCATACTTGTGTTAAAACTAGGATTTATGTAACCTCATTACTGTCATGGATGCTTCATTTTCAATGGAACTAACCATGTTATATCACTATCATAAAATATAATGGTTACCACCAATGACATGGGAGTACAACGAATGCACACAAATAACTTCAACCCATCCATTGATGGTGTAGGAGTGCTATGAAAGGTGGTTCCAATAGAATTCTCTGACAATTGGGTGTTTATGGAGTTTTGTTGAAGATATTGCAACTAAGGGAGGCACTGTGATGTGCACAAGACTAAATAACACCAAAATTATCTCCAAATATCCCAATGCTACCACCTCAAGAGGAATTATGCATATCACCTTATGCAAAATGAGAGATTTAAAAGGTTGATAGGCTGATTCTACAATTATGATTTTTTGCTCATAATAAAATGATCCAACTTAGGACACTTGTTAATCATTGATACCAAATTTGATCTCATTCATGTACTATTGATAGAGCATAGTAGCATTGGTGTGTTCATATGCTCCAAGTTCTGGGGTTGGTTGTTCATGTTTGGATACTATAATTACCTTTGGTCATGTTTGGGTGCATGTATGTGATGAACCACACTACACAAGCCATATAATTGATACATATAAATAGTATTTCTCGCAAAGAGGAAAGGTATTATAAATAACCACCACAACCCACCAAAGAATTGAATTTCTCAACCTCATCAATACAATTTTCTAACATAAATAAATGATCTAACCTCTTCGAGATACCTTCACTCCCCCTCCTTCAGTTTCTCCAAGTAGTGAAAACTTGAATAGGCTCTATGTCAATCAGGTTTTATCCTTGAATAATTGTGTGAAATAGTTTGTCAAGGGATTAGGTATATCCACTTATCCCCAAACCTATCTATAATACAATGTCATATTGGAATCCCCACCAACAATTCTATTATCATCTACCAAATATTCACCACTTAATTTTTTCCCATAACAACCTTCTTTCCCCATAAGGTCCATAAATGTTTATAATTTTGAAGACTTTACCTAAATATTTTTCTTCTACTTCAAGAATGATTCATGTAATAAAGATATGGGTATATATTTCATTGAATCTTGGAATCCAACCTATCACCAAACAATGCAACACTTGTATTTGAATTGGAGATGGAGGGTTTGGAGTCCTTTGCTTAACCACTTTCCTGTACCTACTAACAAACCATTGACATCAAGGGAACGCAAATTCCATTTTGTTTAAATTTTAGACAAAATATAATTGCCTTTGATTCCAAATGCATTGTTGCTTGAAAGAGACAACAGTTGGATGATAAACCAATGTCATTCTCATGATAGATTTTTGTTTATGGGAACTCTCCACTGCATCACATTCATGGGCCCTCTCCTGATAATAATTTTTCTTTGGATATGTTAGAATTTCTTCCTACTATAATTTTTTTATCAATTGAAAGGGATATACCTCCTTCAGTTGCTCCATTTTCTTCCACCTTGATTATCTTTCGAGGATGTACCTAGTAGGTGGAATGTTGAGGAATCCTATACTTAAATTTTTACAAGGATTAGCAACTTCAAATTCACCAAAATATCCTTATTTATATGAAAGACATTCTAAGGAAATCCTAGGTGAGATTCAAGAATTTTATGAAACCTTGTATTCCTTGTGAAAACTAGAGTTTAAGGGATCCTTTTCCAAGAATTTTGGGCTATCAAAACCTACAATATTTTTAAGGAGATACAAACTCTCCCACTATTGAAATAATGAAGAACAAGGAGATAAACAAAAATTATTTGCAAGGGTTGTGGCCTACATTGCTTTAGATGAGTTTGAACTACTTGATCTAGATAAATATTCTCATCAACATTTTTGACACCAAGAATCTCTTGCATCACATCTTGAGGTTCCTTCTTGTCAGTAGTAGTAGTTTCTAGCACTTGAGATTTTTTTCCTAAGATTTTTTTTTTGTGGGAAAAACACTCCATAAATGACCTACTTCATGATAAGCTAAGCACATACAAGGAAATTTCCAATAATACAATATTTGAGTGAAATATCCTAACCCCATTCAATTTATAGTTCACCCTACAAACCCTCCCTGAAATCTAGATCCACAAGAACCTTGGCATTTATTTTTGTCTAAATATTTCCAAAAGTATTTATCTATAGCAATGGATTTCCTTAGAGTATTAGAAATGGCCATTAAGCACCCTTTAGTCCAAAATAAAAAAGTAATACTAGGAATACGAACCTATATTTGATGGATTACCATTGTATCTTTTTAGGATCTAAAATTGGGTGACATCACTTTAGAACCAAATTGGATGCTCCCACAACTAGTTTTGAGTTGAAATGGAGTTTGCATCTTTATCACATTGGAGCCTGAAACAAATGCAACACTTAATTAGAATATAAATCCTTAGCATATACCCTAACTGAAATTTCCACCCTATTTCTAACCATTATGGAGGGAATCATTCTTAATAACCTTAGCCGTGAATCTTCCTACTAATGCCACTCATAACCATCCTCCACTTTCTCAAAAACAATATCATGACCTAGGATCATTTTCAACTTTCCCACTCATGCCCTGCTACCCCTTTTTTTCATTGGGAATGTCCATAGGATTCAACATAGGAGATTGAACAAGGAAGATTAGGATTTAGGTTATAAGCCCAATTATCAAGGTGATGATGGAACCAAGGGTTTGCATAAATGACCACTTGATGCCAAACTTGCACCTTCCATGATTATTTGTATCGCCAAATATTGACAGTCCACCTTCATAGTTCCATTTGTCCCTATCTAAGAACTATACTTAGTTTCCAAATTGGCTTTGTAACTAATGCTAAATGCTTTGCAACATTTCCACACTTCTAATTGTTACTCATGGGTACATAATATGGCTAAAGAATTCAAAAGAATTCACATCCGGATTCTCCCTATAATCTAATATCTCTTCCTTAAGGTCCATGTCTATTATATGACCGAACATTTATAATAAACAATGAGAGTTGTGAAAACCCTAGAAACCATAGTCCCCTCCAAAAACAACACTAGATTCAATTCTCCCTCCCTCCCACCCAAATCAACTACCTACACCCCCATCACTATAGTACATTCATTTTCCATCAAGATGTAGCAGCCAAGTAGAGTTCTGTATACTACAATTATTTGGGGTTACAACATAATAGTTCCTTAGTTATACTTCAATGATCGCTAATTTTATCCCTCTCTTAATGAGGTGTTTTGGGCAGAGGTTGTGTGTTATATGATATAAAAAATCTTACACATAGCCTTCACTCATCTAAGTTACGACTGAATGCCTCATGTGCATGTTTTTTAAACAATCTAATCTTTCACATAACAAGCTTATATTATTTCTTATTACAATCTAATAAAAAGTAATAGATGAGAGTGCTCACCCACTATATGACAACTCATATTCATTATCTCTAGACGACCAAATATATCTCAGTACACCATTGTAGAACCCATTGGAAGGGTTAGAAATGGTTTAAATTTGAATGTTGCTACCAATATTGAAGGTAGCTAGGTTCAAAATTTCCACACATATAAAATAAAAATCGATAGCTCACACCTAAACCACATGGCTTCTTGCTACAATTACAAGAAAACCCATGCAAAATGAGGGTAACATTATGCATACTAAAATAGATCCCTTAGCTATAAAACAAATCCCATGCACCATACTTGGATCATGCAATCTTGGGTTTTCTAAAATATGAAAATAGAACAAATATTGTCCGCTATTTGAAATTAAGGAAGGGGCAGCCATCGATATGAACCACAAGAGGGCATGGGGGAAAATAACATAGGGACATGAATACATCTCGAGGCAATATCTTAGTCTTAAATTGAAACCAAATATATCTTGAATGCACATCTAAATCCAATTTTAACACCATGGACTAGAGGCAATCACAAATAAGGAAAGAAACATCCTAAGATCCATAAACTATACCAAATCTTTGTGTAAGCGTTGATGCCCAATTGATATACAATAATAGGTCGGAGTGATCTCAAGGATCTGGGACTCTGGTGCATATAGATGAGTAAGATAAGGTTGTGTGTAAATAATTTCCTAGAAAACAATTCTATCGTACTTGGAACTAGATCTGAACCATTTTTCCCGAAATGACTTATTAAATAAAATATACATAAAAATTTTAAATTTTAATTTAAAAAATATACTCATGTACATCACTATAGATCAAAAAAATTAATACACTTCTAGGAAGAGCTAGAACCCTTTGGAAGTTCTAGAAAGGGTTTAAATTTGAATGTTGCTTCCAATATTGAAGGTAGTTAGGTTCAAAATTTCCACACATATAAAATAAAAATTGACAACTCAGACTTGAACCACATTGCTTCTTACTGCAATTACAAGAACACCCATGCAAAATGAGGGTGACATTATGCATACTGAAATGGATCCCTTAGTTGTAAAAGAAATCCCATGCATCATACTTGGATCTTGCAATATTGGGTTTTTATAAATATGAAAATAGAACAAATATTTTCCACTATTTGAAATTAAGGAAGGGGTATCCATTGATGTGAACCACAAGTGGGCATGGGGGAAAATAACATAGGGACATGAAGACATATTGAAGGAATATTTGAGTCTTAAATTGA
Source organism: Pseudotsuga menziesii (assembly GCA_001517045.1). Lineage (NCBI taxonomy): Eukaryota > Viridiplantae > Streptophyta > Pinopsida > Pinales > Pinaceae > Pseudotsuga > Pseudotsuga menziesii. The sequence continues at coordinate 63,141 of LPNX010154587.1, forward strand.
AACCACATATATCTCAAATGCACATGTAAAGCTAGTTTTAACACCATAGACTAGAGGCAATCACAAATAAGGAAAGAAACATCCTAAGAGCCATAAACTATACCATATCTTTGTGCAAGCGTTGATTCCCAATGATATACAATAATAGGTGGGAGTGCTATCAAGGATCTAGGAGTCTAGTGCATATAGATAAGTAAGATAAGGTTGTGTGTAAATTATGTCATAGAAAGCAATGTTATCGTACTTGGAACTAGATATAAACCATTTTACCTGAAATGACTTATTAAACAAAATATACATAAATTTTACAAATTTTAATTTAAAAAATATACTCATGTACATTAGTTTATTAGATCCAAAAAATTAACAATACACTTCTAGGAAGAGCTACAACCCTTTGGAAGGGCTAGAAACGGTTTAAATTTGAATGTTGCTTCCAATATTGAAGGTAGCTAGATTCAAATTTTCCACACATATAAAATAAAAATTGATAAAAAAAAAATTAATTTGAAATCTAATAAAAAATATTGAATCTGAACCAGGCGAGTGGGCAAAGTAAATTCGAGTGGGAAAGGCCCAAAACTTTCACCTGTGAAAAGTCGAGTGGGCAAGGCACAACACTTTCACTTGTGAAAAGTCGAGTGGGAAATGTAAACTCAAAACAGGTGGGCAATGCAAAATCAAAACGAAATATTGACCAGACCAATGGGAAAAGTCTATTCAAAGTAAGTAGAGTGATTTGGTCCTCATTATTTATTTTCCACAACTCTTCAATGCGATCTCATGGTAGAGGAAGACATTTGGAGAGGCTACATTCTAAACATAAAATGCATCTGGCTCTGTAAAATGGGTCACTCTTTAATCTGATCTACAGGAAGAGCAGGACATTGAGAGAGGTTGCATTCTGAATCTAAAATATATATGTCTTTGGAAAACAGACAATCTAGTTCCTGTGATTCACATGCCAGTTCATGTGATCAAAATTTTATTTTATTATAAGTTCTTGTATTGAATGATAGATTTTGGAGACAAGTCATTTGTAAGGTGAGAATGGAATGGAGATATTGTGGGCGGATTAATACTCTACCAACCTTACTAGTGAATCAAGGACTCATGGAAAGTTAGGTAGTTTATGTTGTTTCTGTAAACAAGCCATAGTATTTATAGTAGGGCTAATAAATAAAGTGGCTCAATTTACTTCACCGGTGAACCAAGATTCTATTGGAAATGATCTATTTTTAGGTTGTTAATGGTTTTTGCAAACAAGACCTCTATATTTTACATAAGGTTGTTACTAAATAAAGACTGGGGACAAAATTGGTCTAAAAGAGGGATCTAGATCCAGTGTGGATGCTCTACATTCCCTTGATTATTTAGTGGAGCGGTTAGGGTTTTTGAAGTTAGATACATTGTTGATTTCGACCATGTCAAGGTATGTGTCCAACATCAGTATTGCGAAGGCTACGATTATAATGGTTTCAACCCCAAAATCTCTTTGTTATTTTTTCAACATTAAGCTATCATATAATTAGGATATTTAAACTGAGAGAACAACAAGCATAGCAATCAAACACAAGAGACAATGAACACAGTGTTTTTCCTCAGGGAAACCATAAATGGAGAAAACCCTGCAACTTACTCTGTGATAGAATCAACACCAAAGTGAAACCCAAAAACAGTAAGACAATCTCTCGACATCAGTGAGGTCTTTTCTCTTTCCCAGTGTCTTTCTCTTCCTCAACTATGCGCTACACTTGAGTGTGTATGAGATGTGTGCTAAATAGACAGTCTAACTCTCTATTTATACTAATCCCGACATGACTAAAACCCTACTAGGGCCGACCTCACTAGGAGAGTCTAATAACCCTAGTGCCCCGAAACTACGGGGACTTTAACCCTTAGACAATATGACGGTTACCCACAATGACTTGACATGACTTGTTTACATTATTGATTCTCCCTATCGGAGCATGGAGACATGACATGACACAAGAACATCCCAGAATAAACATTGGGTTACAATAGATGAGAAATACAAGTGAATACATTCTGAAGTTACAATTACATTAACACTCCCTCTTAACTAGGAAGGTATTCTCTCGACACAATTTTCATCACCGGTCTTCTTCTCTGGGTCTTCTCGTCATCTGCATCTTCAAGTCATCTTCGTCTTCAAATCTTCTTTGTCTTCAAGTCATCTTCGTCTCTGGATCTGGATCATCACTCGATCTGGATCATCATCACTCGATATGGATCATCTATAGCATCATTCCTCGATCTGGATCATCCCTTGATTTGGATCATCTTTGGAGCATCATCTCTGGATCATTTCATCACCGGTGTTCTTCTCTGGGTCTTCTCGTCATCTGCATCTTCAAGTCATCTTTGTCTTCAAGTCATCTTCGTCTCTGGATCTGGATCATCACTCGATCTGGATCATCATCACTAGATCTGGATCATCACTCGATCTGGATCATCTATAGCATCATTCCTTGATCTAGATCATCCCTTGATCTGGATCATCTTTGGAGCATCATCTCTGGATCTGGATCTTCCCTCGATCTGGATCATCAATACTGAATCTTCACGGGTGTTATCTCATGATTCTTCTCGTCATAGGAAGTTCTATAGAACCAGCCCTTTTTCATGCTGGATGTAGGCCTAGCCACCATGTAGGTCTTCACCCAACACTTACATCTGATCATGTAGGAACTAACCTATAATCATATCAGAAAGGCATGCCCAGCACTCACATCTGACCATGTGGGAACCAATCCCACAACCCTGTCAGAAAGGCCCAACACTCACATTTGACACATGCGAGGAACCAATCCAACATGCATGTTCAAAAAGGCTCAGCACTTATATTTGACACATGCGAGGAAGCAATCCACCATACATGTTTAAAAAGGCTCTGCACTTACATTCGACACATGTGAGGAACCAATCCAACATGCATGTTCAAAAAGGCTCTACACTTACATCTGACACATGTGAGGAACCAATCCAACATGCATGTTTAGAAAGGCATGCACTCACATCTAATCAAGTAGGAACCAATCCTATAGTCATATCAGAATGGCCCCCAGTCCCAGACTGAGCTACCTGGTAACTGACCAGGTGCCTCCATTCCCAGAATGGCAGTTGCACTTACATTTTTCCTACTCGACAGAATGACCAACACTCACATCTGACATGCGAGGAACCTAATCCTTTAACCATGATAGAATGGCTCAGCCCTTACATTTGACCTACTCGTCAGAATGGCTCTCTCAGTCCCAGACTGAGTGTTCCTGGTAACTGACTAGGTATCTCCATTCCAAGAATGGCATTCAACACTCATATTTAACATTGAAGGAACCAATCCTCTCACCATGACAGAATGGATCAGCCCTTACATCTGACCATGGAAGGAACCAATCCTCTCACCATGTCAGATAGGCTATGGGACTCATCACTTTCCGTTGGAGGAAACCTCGATATGGAGAACACCAAGCGTCTCCCTGAAGTACTCAAACTTCACCCTAGCCAATGGCTTCATCAATACATCAGCTATCTGTTCCTCTGTCGCAACATACTGGAGCTTCACTGCTCCCCTCTGCACCATATCCCTGATATAGTGATACTTGATTTCAATATGCTTCGACTTGTCATGGAACATTGGATTCTCAAACAAATTCACGCAACTCTGGTTGTCACAATGTATACAAGTATCGTCCATTTGGAGATCAAATAAATCAGAGAGTAGCTTCTGCAACCATACTACCTCACAACTAGCTAAACAAGCTGCGACATACTTTGCTTCAGCTGTAATCAGTGCCACACAGGATTGCTTCCTACTAAACCAAGAGATCACACCTAATCCCACATTGAAGCAACACCCTGAAGTGCTCTTCTTATCGATGGCTTTGCCTGCCCAATCTGAATCAACATAACCCTGTATGTTAATATTCTGATTCACCTTGTACTTGAGCCCATAATCAATTGTACCACTCAAGTACCTCAAAATATGCTTTGCAGCAATCAAGTGAACATTTCTCAGATCTGTTAAGAACTGGCTCAAGGTGTTCACATCAAAGCAAATGTTTGGTCTCATGTTTGCCAGATACATCAAGGACCCAATCATCTAACAATAAATTGTAACATCAACCGTCTCTAATGAAGCATCGCTCAATAGCTTCAGGTTCGATGCCATAGGTGTGGCCGTAGCCTTGCAGTCCATCATCCCAAACCTCTTCAGGATCTCTACTACATACTTCCCTTGTCCAAGGGAGATTCCATCTGCATTTTGCCACACCTCCATACCTAGAAAATAATGCATCATACCCAAGTCCTTCATTTCGAACTCTGCAGCAAGCTTTCTCTTTGTATCAGCAATCAACCCATCCATACCTGTTACAAACATATCATCTACATACAGTAGAAGCATCACTGGGTTTCCATCTTCAACCTTGTAGTAAAGGTTGGAATCTGCTTTACTCTTGGTAAAGCCCAAACTGAATATAAAGCTGTCAATTATGTCGTACCATGTCCTGGTTTCCTGTTTCAAACTGTACAGGGATTTCTTAAGTCTGCACACATGATATTCCCTGTCATGTGTCTCAAAATTGAGTCGATGTTCCACATACACTTCCTCTTCCACTACACCATTCAAGAAAGCAGTCTTGACATCCATTTGGGTATCTTCCATTTCATTACTGCAGCCAAAGCAAGTACTGATCTTATAGAAATGTATCTGGCTACAGGACAAAGCTTTCTTCATAGTCTATTCCTTCTTTCTGTGAAAATCCACGAGCCACAAATCTTGCCTTATATTTCTCTATGCTACCGTCCGCAGCATGCTTGATCTTGTAGATACATTTGGAAGTTACAAATGACTTCCCTTCTGGTCTTGGGACAACATCCCAAACATCATTCTTCATGATTGATTGATATTCTTTGATCATTGCATCCTTCCATTCTTTTCATTCTACCACTTCTTCATAACTGGAAGATTCTTCTTTGATAAAGTCACATAGTAAGGCTACATAACCGGAGCAAGATCTGGTTCTCTTTCTTTCTCTGTGATTTTCTTCTGGAGCCCCATATCTTTCCACACCTTGGATAATTTCTCGTACCCAAGTAGGTTTCCTCTTGTGAGAATTCTTCTCTTGAGGTGGATCTACAGGTCTTTTTGGTTCTTCAAATTCTCAATCTTCTTCTTGAATTTCTTCATTCATGGTTGTATCATGAATTCTAGGAGCTTCGGATTCTTCAAGTTCTTCAGTAGGTCTCTTTCTAGATTTGTTGTAAGCTGTGTCTTCATCAAATGTTACATCCCTGCTGATGTCGATCTTCTTGTATCCTAGGAAGTATATTCTGTAAGCCTTCGAGCTTTCAGAGTATCCCACAAATATACCCTTCTTTCTTGAAGGATCTAGTTTTGTTCTCTTCTCTTTTGGTATGTGTATGTACACTAGACAACCAAATATTCTTAGATGGTTGACTTCTAGTTTCTTTCCGGAGAAGACTTCTTCAGGAGTCTTATTCTCGAGTACTTTGTGTGGAGTACGGTTATGTACATACACCGTTGTTCTGGCTGCTTCTTCCCATAGATGCATAGGAAGATCCTGATCATGAAGCATTGCTCTTGTAGCTTCCATGATAGTTCTATTCTTCCTTTCTGTAACCCCATTCTATTGTGGATTGTAAGTAGTGGACAACTCCCTCTTAATCCCTGATTCTTTGCATAAGTATTTCAATTCATTTGATATGAATTCTTCGCCATTATCTGATCAAAAGGTCCTTATCTTATTTTCTGTGTGGTTCTCGATCAACGCTTTGAATTCCTTGAACTTGCTGAACACTTCATCTTTGTTCTTCATGAAGTAAATCCATGTCTTCCTAGAAAAGTCATCAATTAAAGAAGCATAGTAAACATACCCGCTTAGTAAACTTGATGACATTGGACCGCATACATCGGAGTGGATGATTTCCAAGATTCCTTTTGCCTTGATCTTGCTACTTGGAAATGTCTTCTTTGTATTCTTCCCTTTGCACATCCTTTGCAGACCCCTTCATGTTTTTCTTGAATTTATGGAAGACCTTTGACAACTTTTCTTGCAAGTGGTAGTGCTCTGTAATGCACATGTGCAAGCCTTCTATGCCATAGTTCATTTGGCTCTATTGTGTCATGTACCATATCTTGTTTTGAAAAGCCCTTCATCTTCTATAAACCTCCTTCTTGTTCTCCAATCACTATTGCATTGTCAATAATCTTTCCTCTTGGCCACATGATAACTTGGCCATCTATAAATGAAACCCTCTTGCCTTTTGCATCCAGTGCAGATATGGAGAGAAGGTTCTTCTTGAGTCCTGGTACAAATAGAACATCCTTCATTTTTATAGACTTTCCAGAGTCTAGCTTGTAGGAGGATTCACCACTACCTTTTATTGGATATTGGTAGTCATCTGCTAGCTTCACCTTATGGGGTGAGTTATGTTCAGATAGTTTTTGAAAGGATTCTTTGAAACCTGTCATGTTTTTGGAAGACCCATTGTCAATAAGCCAATCTTTGCTTCCATGAGTGACAACTCCTGTGAGACTACAAATCAAAACATATTCATCCTCGCTTGAAGAGTCTTCACTTTCTTGCTTTACTCTCTTCCTTGGAGGATCATCATCCTCAGCAGTGTGAGCATGATGTTTTCTTTTGGAGTTATTCTTCTTCTTGGATCCATTATTATTCATGGGACATTTTCTAGCGAAGTGTCCTATTTCATTACATGTATAACATATGAGTTTAGATGAACCTTTCTGATGAGAATGCTTACCTTGGCGATGATGCTTTTCCCTTCTTCCTTTCCTTGAGTGTGCTGTGAAAGCTTGATATTCATTTCCCATATTTTCTTCTCGAGCTGCTATATGAGCCTCTTCTTGAGAGCATTCTTCCCACATCCTGCTGAACTTGACCAACTTCTTCCTATCACAGATTCCTTGGATGAAAGAATCTCATTACCTAGGCAGGCCATTCAATGTTGTCATCACATATTCTGCATTCTCCACTTCTTCATCTACAACTTCTAGTTGTTCTTTGATCTAGGAGACCGTTGTGAAGTATGATTGGATGGTCTCCTCATTTTGGATCTTGACATTCTTCAACTAGTTCCTTAGATTCATCTTCCAATTGATGTTCTTCTGTTCAAATAGTTTGGTTAGGGCATCAAACATGGCTTTAGATGTCTTGAGGGAGGACACCTGTGGAATGAGGTGAGCCTTGATAGAATCTACAATGATCCTCTTTGTCATAACCAACTTCTTCTTATGTAAGGCCTTGGCCTCATCTCCCTCTGGAACTGGAACCTCCTCCTGGATATAGGAGTCCAACTCATTTTATTCCAGGACCAGGGAGATCCTATACTTCCAAGCTCGAAAGTTATCAACTCCCTCAATCTTTTCATCAAGCTTGGTATGATGAGACATATTAACTGAGAACCTCAAATGGAAATACAAAATATTTATATCTTACCAGGTCAAGATGTCAGATCTGGATTTGAAGCTGAAATCCTGCAGTACTGGTTCAGGAGCAGATTAGGGTTTTTCTTTTCCTGGAGTTATATCCAACCAAATGCTTTGAAATTGATCCCTAACTTCAATTTTGGGGAGGATATCAATCCAGGCCTGGGCTCACTAAAAAATTCCTCTTCTGTGAAAAGCCCTAATTTCCAGCTGTAGTGTCGGGTCCAAAACTGAAAAACCTCAGAATTGAATTTTGCTTCGACAGAAAGATGCGCCCTAGGGAGGAGAGTTATTCCACCCTTATTTTGCTGAAAATTTGTGGAGAGAGATCCACAAAATAGGAATCCCTAATTCCCGCAGCTTCACAGTGTCTTCTTCTCAGGTTAGTTCTGATACCATGTTAGTTTTTCAACATTAAGCTAGCATATTATTAGGATATTTAAACTGAGAGAACAATAAGCACAACAATCAAACACAAGAGACCATGAACACAGTGTTTTTCCTCAGGGAAACGATAAATGGAGAAAACCCTGCAACTTCCTCTAAGATAGAATCAACACCAAAGTGAAACCCAAAAACAGTAAGACAATCTCCTGACAGCAGTAAGCTCTTTCCTCTTGCCCCGGTGTCTTTCTCTTCCTCAACTATGCGCTACACTTGAGTGTGCATGAGATGTGTGCTAAATAGAGAGTCTGAATCTCTATTTATACTAATCCCGACATGACTGAAACCCTACTAGGGCCGACCTCACTAGGAGAGTCTAATAACCCTAGTGCCCCGAAACTATGGGGACTTTAACCCTTAGACAATAGGAGGGTTACCCACAATGACTTGACATGACTTGTTTACATTATTGATTCTCCCGATTGGAGCATGGAGACATGACATGACACAAGAACATCCTAGAATAAACATTGGGTTACAATAGATGAGAAATACAAGTGAATACATTCTGAAGTTACAATTACATTAACACTCTTATGTGCAAATTGTCCAAGACTACAATGCTAATGCAAATTCCTTTTAGATCTATGATCTCTGATCTTTGATCAAATAGGTCTAAAGTACTTTTGTGCATTACTAAATTATGTTTAGGTTAATTTATGAGCTTGTTGGGCATGAAGCAATTGTTTTGGAAACAGTTTGTATATTATTGAAACACTTTATCAACATCAATATATAGTTACAAATGAGAAATTGTGAGTGTAAGAGAGTTTTGAGAATTCAGTAAGATAGGATTTTGAGGAAGAAGCAGAGGAGGAAGTATCCTTCACAAAGTCAAGCATAGAGAAGGAACCACTGAATTGTTTAACGATGTCATCCGAATAGCAAAAAAAATTAAATAGAATAAATTTTATTAATGGAGCAGAAAATCAAAGAAATATTATCTAATATCCAGCATGATATAAGCTATGAATGTGCCAAAATTTGCATTAATACATAAAATCTAAAGATGAATAAGTTTAAATAGGTCCATGGAGAAAGGAATTAAGTTGACATGTAAGTGTAGTTCCACCAAACATAATGTAGACCACTATTTTCACCATAGTTGGAGCTTGGTTTCTATATTAAATCATAACATGCATTATCATCGATGAAAGAAAAATGTTGAATCAGTTTCTCTCTAGTTTCAAATCCATCTTGAGAAGCATGTAATGAGCTCTTTCTTTTGGAAAAAATTCCCATGTAATCTGAATTATTTTCAGGTAATGCAAAAAAGATTGATTTTTTAACTTGATGCAAAATATCAACTCCTCTTTCCTTCAACCCTTGCTGAACTGAGTCGATTGCGATACAACCAAAATCAAGAAAACAAGGCACTAGTCATTTTGCACTACTCTGTAAAAAATGTGTAAGGGGTTGACGACAATCACGCAGAGGGAATTGGAAATTTTCATTGTTGATAGTAAGGGGTTATTTTATAGGGAAAAAATTGGCCTAAAAGAAGGATCTAGATCCAGTGTGGATGCTCTACATTCCCTTGATTATTTAGTGGAGAGGTTAGGGTTTATGAAGTTAGATACATTGTTGATTTCGACCATGTCAATGTATGTGTCCAACATCGGTATTGCAAAGGCTATGATTATAATGGTTTCAACCCCAAAATCTATTACGTGCAAATTGTCCAAGACTATAATGCTACTGCAAATGCCTTTTGGAGCCATGATCTCTTATCTTTGATCAAACAGGTCTAAATTACTTTTGTGCATTACTAAATTATGTTTGGGTTAATTCAAGAGCTTGTTAAGCATGAAGCAATTGTTCTGGAAACACTTTGAGGATTATTGAAACACTTTTTCAACATCAATATATAGTTACAAATGAGAAATTGTGAGTGTAAGAGAGTTTCTAGAAGTCAGTAAGATAGGATTTCAAGGAACAAGCAGAGGAGGAAGTATCCTTCACAAAATCAAGCACAGAGAAGGAACCACTGAACTGTTTAATGATGTCATCAAAATAGAAAAAAGAAATAAATAAGACAAATTTTATTAATGGGGTAGAAAAGAAAATAAATATTATCTAATATCCAACATTATATAAGCTATGAATGTGCCAAAACTTGCATCAATACATAAAATCCAATGATGAATAAGTTTAAATAGGTCAATGGAGAAAGGAATTAAGTTGACATGTAAGTGCAGTTTCACCAAACAGAATGTAGACCACTCTTTTCACCATAGTTGGAGCTTGGTTGCTATAGCAAATCAGAACATGCATTATCATTGATCAAAGAAACAAATTGAATCAATTTGTCTCCAATTTCAAATCCATCTTGAGAAGCCTATAATGAGCTCTTTCTTTTGGAAAAAAATCCCATGCAATCTGAATTATTATCAGGCAATGCAGAAAAGCTTGATTTTTTAACTTGTTGCAAAGTACCAACTCCTCTTTCCTTCAACCCTTGCTAAGCTGAGTCAACTGCGATACAACCAAAATTGGGAAAACAAGGCACTGGTAATTTTGCACTACTCTGTAAAACTTGTGTAAGGGGTCGACGACAATCATGCAAAGGGAATTGGAAACTTTTGCTGCTGATTCTAAGGGATTATTTTATAGGGACAAAATTTGTCTAAAAGAGGGATCTAGATCCAGTGTGGATGCTCTGCATTCCCTTGGTTATTTAGTGGAGATGTTAGGGTTTTTGAAGTTAGATACATTGTTGACTTAGACCATGTCAAGGTATGTGTCCAACATCGGTTTTGCGAAGGCTACTATTATAATGGTTTCAACCCCAAAATCTCTTATGTGCAAGTTGTCCAAGACTACAATGCTAATGCAAATGCCTTTTAGATCCATGATCTCTGATGTTTGGTGAAACAGGTCTAAAGTACTTTTTTGCATTAATAAAATATGTTTTGGTTAAATCATGAGCTTGTTGAGCATGAAGCACTTGTTCTGGAAACACTTTGAGGATTACTTAAACACTTTCTCAACATCAATATATAGTTACAAATGAGAAATTGTGAGTGGAACTTGATCACCTTGAGATCTATTGCAATTGAGATGCAAACTATACAAGCATTTTCATTGGTTGACAATGTATGGAGAAAAATCACCATAATAATTAGTCCTTTTCCATATATCTCTACAACATTCACTTATAGCATAATTTCTCATATTTTTGGAGAGCTATGAAATTGTAGGAAACTAGGAGCAAACAAAAACATTTTATAGCAGTATGGTTATGTCATTTAGGAGAAGTTATATGTAACAATAAGATCTAAGCAACAATAGTTCTATGTGGGACAAAATTAAAAGGAATCGATGTATGGTTACTCTTGTGCTAGTTGGTTGATCTTGAAATATGGATAAGAAGCACTTTACAGAAGATGAAAAATAAACAAATGATGAGAGGAAGTATGTCTATTACACATGAATTTCGATGTACGTGATTATCACACTTAGATTTGAGCATTTCCTATAAGAATTTATGGAACATAAGTCATTGCCACAAACTTGTAGCACTTTGGTAGTGAAGAGTTTTTTACCTAGATTGATGTTGATGATTAAGGATATTATATGCATACAATATAAGATAGTGGCATTCAAGAAATAAAAGAACAAAAAAGAAGAAGATATGGACTAATACCTAATACCAATCAAAGGATCAAGTAAAACATAACTAAAAGGGGATGTCTCCGAGTTTGAGGCATATTCCAAATCATTATGTATAATGGTTTCAACCCCAAAATCTCTTATGTGCAAATTCTCCAAGACTATAGTGCTAATGCAAATGGATTTTAGAGCTGTGAACTTTGTGAGAAGTTTGGACAAAGTTGTTATCTATGTGGGAAGCTTAGACAGAGCTATGATACTTGCGGGTTGTGATCTCTGTGGGAAGCTTGGATAGAGCAATTATTCTTGTGGGTTGTGATCTTTGTGGGAAGATTGGACAGAGTTATGATGCATTTATGATGGGAGTTACACATGCAAAGTAGGGTGCATTCCTTAAGGAGATATTCCTTGTTATATGTGGTGGATGATTCCTTCCATCATTTTATTTCAATTCTTAAAGGGAAAATATGTGTCGAGATAAGAAAGCATATAAAAGAATATATTTTGATATTTGAGAATACTAATTCTAGATATGATTAGTTCATATTTATTTTTCAATTCTAGATGTTGTTGGTGAAACAATAATCTCTCAACTTTATAATTTATTTGACTTAAATATTTCATGGCAGACAAGTTCCTGACACTAGCTCCCCAGCTAAATAACTCAAGTTTTGTCTGCAATATATGTGGTGGATTGGTGGTTGTGAATCCTATCCTTTTTGTATTTAAGTGACTACCTCTGGTGGTAGAAAAGGAAGCAGTGACCAACAAATATGGACATACTTACCATTAGTAGTAATTCCTAAAAAATTTGATATCTCTGTGAGTTATGAATTCCCATCAATGCCTGTAGAGGTGGCTCTTGAAAAGCACATATGAAGCAACATTTGATTCCAAAATTCACACAAAGTAAATGCTTCTAATATGGTAGCAGTGCTTTTGATTTTAATTTTTACCCAAGTTTCCACATGCTCAAGGATTCTTTTATCGATGAGTTGAGATCACTAGAAGACAAAAATGCCGGGGAGATACTTCATATTTACAACATTATTGCCACATCTAGATTGTTTACACCATAATGGTTTCTATTTTTGTAGTAAAAAAGTTTCCAAAAGGTTCCTTTTTCACAATGTAACTTTTAGGAAGTCATCTCTTTTCCAGAATTAAAAATACAAAGTATTAGAGAAATGAAGAAATTTGAGTATTTAATAGATGTATTTAACACTCATTTAATAGATGTATTTAATAGTCATCTCTATATCTAAGTGAGTATTTAATAGATGTATTTATTTTAGGAAATTTAGTTCAATTTTTTTCTTTCAAGATAAGCAAGACAAGTAATGAAATGAAATCTTTATTAGTCCTAAATAAAAACAGGGAGGGAAAAAAGGTAATGCCATAGAAGATGTTTTTACTCTTGCTAGGCAGAAAGAAGGTAATGCTATGAAAAAGACTAAACCTATGGAACAATCAAATGGTATGCAACTAAATGGGGTAACCAAATGGCATACACTACCCTATTCATTGATACAACCAACCTACTCACTAATAGCATCCACACTATTCACTGATGCAACCAACCCACACTATTCACTGATGCAACCAACCTACTCACTAGTAGCAACCACCATGCATCGTTCACTTCTGGAAACTAACCTATATTTTATTAACAAAAATCAAGATATATTAAATGATGTAACGATTTTCAAAATCATAACACTCTTCTCTCTAATTATTAATGTGCACTTCCCCATAATTGTAGAAATTTTAGATATAAATATAATTATTGCTATTCTTGTGATGATTCATGTAATTAGGCATTACCTCTACACCAAAATATCTCTCACACACTAGCCATTTTAACTAATTACAACAATGATTTGAATTTTGGGATTAAATACTGTAACACATTCGTTGAAAGGAAACTAAAATAATTCTTTAGGGAGAACAACAATATCATTGACAAGGAAGAAGTTACATTGTAAAATTCATCTAGTTTGAAGGTATGGATATTTATGTTATTCCATACGTGTAGCTTATGATCGATTTGCACTTTCTTTTATACGATAATTATATCTCTTTACATTTATTATCTTGATTCCCAAGCCCTAGATTTTCCCAGGTTTTCCCTGGGATTCCCCATTAAAATGAAACTTTTAATGAGTTTCCCACTCAATATTTTCAAGTTCTTCAGAGAGGTTTCTTAATTATGGATATGCTTCTTTTGTTTCATCAATTGGTTGATGTGACTAGCGTGTCTTGAACCCTACCTTATGAATAGAATATATCAATCCTTGAAGTACCATTCATCTTGTCCTCACTTTCTATTTGATTCACCTTGACTCCATTACCCCTAGTTGGATATTGACACTAATATCTTAGGTCTGTCCATAAATTCTTATTCAAAAACCCTAAAAACTACAACCCCATTTTCCTAGGGCTATCTCTTTAAAATAACTGTGTTGCCTCATTTCCATATCCTAGTAATCCTATCTACAGATGACCCCCAAAGTTCGAGAAGAGACAATAGTAAGTGCATATAGTTAGTTACTATGGTGAAAGTGTATAAGTCCTATAAGGTCACTATGAACTAGTAGTGATCTTTTGGGATTTAACTACATGTGCTAGTTTGTGTGGTAACACTCATTATATTTCCTTCACTATGAAATATCGTTGTAATATATTCCCTTGTGCTTGTGCTAGAAGGAAATCTAACATGCGTTGTATTTTCTTCATGGTGCAATGTATTTGATGACAATGTGGTTTTACCAAAAGAAAAGCTAACATGCGTTAGATTTCCTTCATGGTGTGATGTATTTGATTTAAATGTAGTTGTACCGATAAGAAAGCAAGCATGAATTAGCTTTCATTAATATGCAATGTTTTTGTTAGAAATTCCCTTGTGGTGGTGCTAAAAAGAAAGCTAACATGCATTAGCTTTGCAATATTGTGCAAGGGGGTTGTAATAAATGCACGTGTTCTTGTGCTAGAAGGAAAGCTAATGCACATTAGATTTCCTTCATAGTGCAATGCATTTTATGGTAATGTAGTTGTACCAATACGGAAACTAACATGGTTTAGCTTTGATTCACATGTAATGTTGTTGTTAGAAATGCCCTTGTGATTATGCTAGAAGGAAAGCTAACACGTGTTATATTTTCATCACTGCGCAATGTCATTGTAAGAAATTCTCATGTGATTTTAATAAAAGAAAACAAACATGCATTGGATTTCATTCATGGTGTAATGCATTTGATGGAAATATGGATTTTACTAGTAGGAAAGCCAACATCCATTATTTTTCATTTAGCATGATATGTTGTTCCTATAAATGTCTTTGGTCTAGTGATATAAATAAAGCTAACACATGTTAGCTATGCTTCACTGTGAAATGTTGTTGTGCTTGTGTTAGAAGGAAGCCTAACATGGGTTAGATTTTCTTTGCGGTGCAGTGTATTTTATGGGAATGTGGTTATACCAGTAGGAAATATAACATGCATTAGATTTGATTCAACATGCAATGTTGTTGTTAGAAACATCCTTGTTCTTTTGCTAGAAGGAAAGCTAACATGTGTTAGCTTTCCTTTACTCTACAACGTGGTTGTAGGAATTTCCCTCGTGCTTGTGCTAGAGGGAAAGCTAACACATGTTAGATTTCCTTCATCATGCAATGTATTTGATGGTAATGTAGTTGTACCCATAGGGAAGCTAACATGATTTAATTTTTATTCACTTGCAATGTTGTTCTTAGAAATGCCCTTGTGCTTGTGCTAGAAGGAAAGCTAACATGCGTTAGATTTCGTTCATAGTGCAATGTCATTGTAAGAGATGCCCTTGTGGTTGTGCAATAAGGAAAGCTAACATGGGTTATATTTCCTTCATGGTGTAATGCTTTTGATGGCAATGTAGTTGGCATGGTAGGAAATCCAACACATGTTAGCTTTTATTCACATGCAATGTAGTTGTTATAAATTCTGTTGATGTAATTGTAACTTCGGAATGTATTTCACTTGTATTTATTATCTATTGTAACCCGATGTTTATTCTAGGATGTTATCATGTTATGTCATGCCACAATGTTCTGATTGGGAGAATCAATAATATAAACAAGTCATGTCAAGTCATTGTGGGTAACCCTTTGATTGTCTAAGGGTTAAAGTCCCCGCAGTTCTGGGGCACTAGGGTTATTAGACTCTCCTCGTAGAGGTCAGCCCTAGTAGGGTTTTAGTCATGCCAAGATTAGTATAAATAGAGAGTTGGACTCTCTATTTAGGACACATCACTTACACACTCAAGTGTAGCGCATAGTTGAGGAAGGAGAAGACAGTGGGGCTAGTGAAGAAGAAGGTTACTACTGTTGGGAGTGCATCTTACTATTTTGTGGTTTTACCTTTGTGCTGATTCTATCTCTGAGGAAGTTGTGGGGTTTTCTCCATTTATGGTTTCCCCAAGGAAAAACACCGTGTTCATTGTCTCTTGTGTTTGATTGTTGTACTTGTTGTTCTCTCAGTTAAAGATCCTAACATAATGCTAGCTTGAATGCTGAAAAACTAACATGGTATCAGAGCTAACCTGAGAAGAAGACACTATGCAGCTGTGGGAACTAGGGATTCCTACTTTGTGGATCTCTCTCCATGAATTTTCAGCAAAATTAAGGTGGAATAACTCTCCTCCTTAGGGCGCATATTTCTGTCGAAGAAAAATCCAATTCTGAGGTTTTTCAGTTTTGGACCTGTCACTGCTGCTGTTTTTTGATGCCCTAACCAAACTATTTGAAGGGAAGAACATCGATTGGAAGATGACTCTAAGGAACTAGTTGAAGAATGTCAAGATCCAAAATGAGGAGACCATCCAATCATACTTCACAAGGGTCTCCCAAATCAAAGAACAACTAGAAGTTGTAGATGAAGAAGTGGAAGATGCAGAGATTGTGATGACTACTTTGAATGGCCTCCCTAGGTCATGGGATTATTTCATCCAAGGAATCTATGCTAGAAAGAAGTTAGTCAAGTTCAGCAGACTATGGGAAGAGTGTTCTCAAGAAGAAGCTCGAATAGAAGCTCAAGAAGAGAAGATGGGAAGTGAAGATCATGCTCTCATAGTACACTCCAAGTCCCACTCCAAGACATCCAAAAGAAGATCTCATTTCCAGAGAGGTAAGTCCTATCACAAGAAGGATTTATCTAGAGTCATATGTTATACATGTGATGAAGCAGGACATTATGCAAAGAAATGTCCTAAGAAACCAAAGCCAACAAAGAAGAGCAACAAAATAAGGCATCATGCTCATACTGCAGAGGATGATGAACCATCCAAGAAGACATTAGAGGAAATTTGGGGTCTAAAATGGGCCTTATAAGAAAACATGCCAAAATAAGTTTTTGTGAGTTGGAATTCAAGAACCAATAGAATTTCAATAAAATAAGTCAACCATAATGGTTGAATTGGCATATTTGTCATTAAAAAAACTACTTTTTTTGTTCGTATTTTCGACATATCTCATTGTGTTTTTACTCAAATTTCGATCGGGAGAGCTCGTTGGATGTGGAATTTGATTCCGCGTCCAACGAGTACCCACACTGCATACTTTTGATAGACCTCGCTACCCCAAAAACAAGAAATACCTGAAAAAACAAGAAATACCTGAAAAACATGTCATCATCACGTTTTTTCAGGTATTTCTTATTTTTGGGGTAGCGGGGTCCATCAAAAGTATGCAGTGTGGGTAATCGTTGGATGCGGAATCAAATTCCGCATCCAACGAGCTCTCCCGATCGAAATTTGAGTAAAAACACAGGGAGATATGTCGAAAATACGAACACAAAAAGTAGTTTTTTTCTTTCTTCCTCCAAAATTAATCAATATTATTTTATTATTTTAAATATTATTTTATTATTTTCCTTAGGAGGCCCATTTTAGACCCCAAAATTCCTCTAATGGAACCAGATATGAAAGTGAAGATTCTTCAAGCGAGAAAGAATATGTTTTGATTTATGCTCTCACAGGAAACATTACTCATGGAAGTGATGATTGGCTCATCGACAGAGGGGATTCCAAACATATGATAGGATTCAAGGAATCCTTTGTAAGACTGTCAAAACATGAATCACCTCACAAGGAACCAAGAAGTTGAACCTCCTATCCATATCAGCATTAGATGAAAAAGGAATGTGAGCTGCATTCATAGATGGTCAAGTCATCATGTGGCCAAAAGGAAAGACTATCGATGATGCGGTGATGATTGGAGAACAAGAAGGAGGATTGTACAAATTGAAGGGCCATCTAGAACAAGCCTTGGTCCATGACATAGTAGAGCCAAGTGAAGTTTGGCATAGGAGGCTTGCATATGTGCATTACGGGGCACTACCGATTGCAAGCAAAGCTGTTGAAGGTCTTCCAGAAATCCAAGAAAAACATGATGGGGTCTACAAAGGATGTGCGAAATGAAAGAATACAAAGAAGACATTTCCAAGCAGTGAGAGTAAAGAAAAAGGAATCTTGGAAATCATCTACTCGGATGTATGCGGTCCTATGTCATCAAAATCACTAAGCGGGTATGCATATTATGTTTATTTTATTGATGATTTTTATAGGAAGACATGGGTTTACTTCATGAAGAACAAAGACAAAGTATTCAGCAAGTTCAAGGAATTCAAAGCCTTGATCGAGAACCATACTGAAAAGAAGATCAATATTTTTCGATTAGATAATGGCAGAGAATTCACTTCAAATGAATTCAAAGAGCTATGCAAAGAATTGGGGATTAAGAGGGAGTTGTCCACTCCTTATAATCCACAGCAGAATGGAATTGCAGAAAGGAAGAATAGAACTATCATGGAATCTGCAAGAGCAATGCTTCATGATCAAGAACTTCGTATGCATCTTTGGGCAGAAGCTGCTCGAATAGCGGTGTATGTACAGAACTGTACTCCACATAGAGTACTCAAGAACAAGACTCCTGAAGAAGTCTTCTCTGGAAAGAAACTAGAAGTCATCCATCTCAAAATATTCGGTTGTCCAGTGTACATTCACATTCCAAAAGAAAGGAGGACTAAATTAGATCCTTCAGGAAAGAAGGGTATATTTGTGGGATACTCTGAAAGCTCGAAGGCTTACAGAATATACTTCCCAGGATTCAAGAATATTGACATCAACAGGGATGTGACATTCGATGAAGATACAACATACAACAAATCCAGAAAGAAACTTGCTGAAGAATCTGAAGAAGTAGGAGCACCCAGATTTCATGATACAACCATGAACGAAGAAGCTCAAGAAGAAGATCGAGAATTTGAAGAACCACAAAGACTTGTAGATCCACCTCTGGAGAAGAATCCTCATAAGAGGAAACCTGCTTGGGTACGAGAACTTATCCAAGGTGTAGAAAGATATGGGGCTCCAGAAGAGAATCGCAGAGAAAGAAAGAGGACCATATCCTGCTCCAGGTATGTAGCTTTACTATGTGATTTCATTGACAAAGAACCTTCCAGTTATGAAGAATTGGTAGAACAGAAAGAATGGAAGGATGCTATGATCAAATAATACCAATCAATCATGAAGAATCATGTTTGGGATGTTGTCCCGAGACCAAAAGGGAATTCAGTTGTAACTTCCAACTGGATCTACAAAATCAAGCATGCTGAAGATGGTAGCATTGAAAAATATAAGGCAAGATTTGTGGCTCAGGGTTTCTCTCAGAAAGAAGGAATAGATTATGAAGAAACATTTGCACCTGTAGCCAGATACACTTCCATTAGATCAGTACTTTCTCTGGTTGTAGTAATGAAATGGAAGATACACCAGATGGATGTCAAGACTTCTTTCTTGAATGGTGTAGTAGAAGAGGAATTATATGTGGAACAGCCACTCGGTTTTGAGACACATGACAAGGACTCTCATGTGTGTAGATTGAAGAAAGCCTTGTACAGCTTGAAATAGGCACCCAGGAAATGGTACGGAAAAATTGATAGCTTTTTATCCAGTTTGGGCTTTACCAAGAGTAAAGCAGATTCCAACCTTTACTACAAGGTTGAAGATGGCAACCCAGTGATACTTCTACTATATGTAGATGTTCTATTTATGACAGGTATGGATGGGTTGATTGTTGATACAAAGAGAAAGCTTGCTACTGAGTTCGAGATGAAGGAATTGGGTATGATGCATTATTTTCTAGGTATAGAGGTGTGGCAGAGTACAGATGGAATCTTCCTTGGACAAGGGAAGTATGCAGTAGAGATCCTGAAGAGGTTTGGGATGATGGACTGGAAGGATATGGCCACACCTATGGCATCGAACCTGAAGCTATTGAGTGATGCTTCATCAGAGTCGATTGATGATACGATGTATCATTAGATGATTGGGTCCTTAATGTACTTGACGAACATGAGACCAGACATTTTCTTTGCTGTGAACACCTTAAGCCAGTTCTTGACAGATCCGAGAAATGTTCACTTGATTGCTGCAAAGCATATTCTGAGGTACCTGAGGGGTACAGTTGATTATGGGCTCAAGTACGATGCAAATCAAAAGATTAACCTGGAGGGTTATGTTGATTTAGATTGGGTAGGAAGTGCCATCAATAGGAAGAGCACTTCAAGGTGTTTCTTCAGTATGGGATCAGGTGTAATCTCTTGGTTTAGCATGAAGCAATCATGTGTGTCACTGAGTACAGCTGAAGTAGAGTATGCCGCAGCATGTTCAGCTAGATGTGAGGAAGTATGGTTATGAAAGCTACTGTCTGATTTATTTGATCTCCAGATGAATGCTACTTGTATACATTGTGACAACCAGAGTTGTGTGAAGTTGTCAGAGAATCCAGTGTTCCATGACAAGTCGAAGCACATCGAGATCAAGTATCACTATATCAGGGATATGGTGCAGAGGGGAGTAGTGAAGCTCCAGTATGTTGCGACAGAGGAACGGATAGTTGATGTGTTGATGAAGCCATTGGCTAGGGTGAAGTTCGAGTACTTTAAGGAGAAGCTTGGTGTTCTCCAGATAGAGGTTTCCTCCAAGGGAAAGTGATGAGTCCCATAGCCATTCTGACAAGCAAGTCTAATATAAGGGCTGAGCCATTCTGTCATGGTGAGAGGATTGGTTCCTTCCTTGACATATATGAGTACTGAGATTCATAGCCATTCTGACGAGCAGGTCAGATATAAGGGCTGATCCATTCTATTCATGGCTAAAGGATTAAGTTCCTCCCATGTCAGATATAAGGGCTACTACCATTCTGACGAGTAGGTCAGATGTAAGGGCAGTGCCATTTTGTTCATGGCTAAAGGATTAAGTTCCTCACATGACAGATGTGAGAGCTAGCCATTTTGACGAGTAGGTCAGATGTAAGGGCTATCGCCATTCTGACGAGTAGTTCAGATGTAAGGGAAGTGCCATTCTATTCATGGCTAAAGGATTAAGTTCCTCCCATGACAGATGTGAGAGCTGGCCATTCTGACGAGTAGGTCAGATGTAAGGGCTACCGCCATTCTTACGAGTAGTTCAGATGTAAGGGTAGTGCCATTATGTTCATGGCTAAAGGATTAAGTTCCTCCCATGAAATATGTGAGAGCTGGCCATTCTGACGAGTAGGTTAGATGTAAGGGATACCACCATTATGACGAGCAGGTCAGATGTAAGGGCAGTGCCATTCTATCATGGCTAATGGATTAGGTTCCTTCCATGTCAGATGTGAGTGCTGGACATTCTGATGAGTAGGTCAAATGTAAGGGCTACTGTCATTCTGACGAGTAGGTCAGATATAAGGGCTACCAAAGACCTACGAGGAGGTAGGCATGCACCCAGCATGAAAGAAGGCTGGCTCTTTAGAACTTCCTGTGACAAGAAGAATCATGAGGTAGCACATATGATGATGACCAGAGAAGATCCAGATCGGGCTATGATCCAGATACAGTTATGATGACTCCGAGAGATCCAGATCGAGTGATGATCTAGATCCAATCCAGTGATGATGATCCAGATCGAGTGATGATCCAAATCCAATGATGATGATCCAATGACGATGTTCCAGATCGAGTATCATTAGAGGAAATTTCAACTCAAAATGGGCCTTCTAAAATGAATTAATAAAATAATAGTTAAAATAATAAAATAATATTTATTAATTTTGGAGGAAGAAAAGAAAAAAACTACTTTTTTGTTTGTATTTTTGACATATCTCCCTATATTTTTACTCAAATTTCAATAGGGAGAGATCATTGGATGCGGAATTAAATTCTGCATCCAACGAGTACCCACTCGGCATACTTTTGACAGACCCCGCTACCTCAAAAACAAGAAATACCTTAAAAAACGAAATGATGAGGTCATCATTTTGTTTTTTCAGGTATTTCTTGTTTTTGTGGTAGTGGGGTCCGTCAAAAGTATGCCGAGTGGGTACTCGTTGGATGCAGAATTTAATTCCGCATCCAATGAGCTCTCCCGATTGAAATTTGAGTAAAAACACAGGGAGATATGTCAAAAATACAAACAAAAAAAGTAGTTTTTTTATGATACCTATCCCCAAATTTATATTAAAAAAGTGTTTAAGACCTATATGGTATTTCAAATTTAAAGCAATTTCATTGGCTAACACATGATGACATGGAATTTGAATAAAAATTAAAAGGCCCATTTTGAGTTGAAATTTCCTCTAATGGATCTAGTGATGATGTTCCAGATCGAGTATGATCCAATGACGATGTTCCAGATCGAGTATGATCTAGTGACGATGATCTAGATCGAGTGATGATCCAGATCCAAATGAAAGATGACTTGAAGACGAACAAGAATTGAAGATGCAGATGACGAGATGATCCAGTTGATATAGAGAAGAATACCAGTGATGAAAATTGTGTCGAGAGAATACCTTCCTAGTAAAGAGGGAGTGTTGATGTAATTGTAAATTCAGAATGTATTTCTTATCTCTTGTAACCCGATGTTTATTCCGGGATGTTATGATGTTATGTCATGCCCTGATGTTTCGATTGAGAGAATCAATAATATAAACAAGTCATGTCAAGTCATTGTGGGTAACGCTCCGATTGTCTAAGGGTTAAAGTTCCTGCAGTTCCGAGGCACTAGGGTTATTAGAATCTCATAGTAGGGTTTTAGTCATGCCAGGATTAGTATAAATAGAGATCTAGAATCTCTATTTAGGACACATCACTTACACACTCAAGTGTAGCACATGGTTGAGGAAGGAGAAGACACTGGGGCTAGTGAAGAAGAAGGTTACTGCTGTCGAGAGTGCATCTTACTATTTTTTGGTTTTACCTTTGTGTTGATTCTATCTCTGAGGAATTTGTGGGGTTTTCTCCATTTATGGTTTCCCCAAGGAAAAACACTGTGTTCATTGTCTCTTGTGTTTGATTGATGTACTTGTTGTTCTCTCAGTTAAGGATCCTAACATAATGCTAGCTTGAATGTTGAAAAACTAACAAATTTCCTAGTGGTTGTGGTAGATGGAAAGCTAACATGCATTAGGTTTCCTTCACTATGGATAGTCATTGTTAGATATGCCCTTGTGCTTGTACTATGAAGAACACTAATGCACGTTATATTTCCTTCATGGTGCAATGTATATGATGGTAATGTAGTTCTACCAATAGGAAATATAACAAGGGTTAGCTTTGAATCACATACAATGTTGTTGTAATAAATTGCATTCTGATTGTGCTAGAAGGAAAGCTGATGAGCATAAGGTTTCCTTAACTATGCAACGTCGTTGTAAAAAACCCTTGTGCTTGTGGTAAAAGGAAAGGGAACATGTGTTATATTTCCTTCATGGTGAAATGTATTTGATGTCAATATGGTAGTACCAGTAGGAAAGGAAAGCTAACGTGCATTAGCTTTCATTCTCCAAAGCTAACATGTGTTATCTTTCCTTCACTATGAAATGTTGTTATGCTTATGTCAGAAGGAACCCTAACATGGGTTAGATTTCCTTCGTCAAGAAGGGAATTTTACGGGAATGTGTTTGTACCGGTGAAAATTCTAACATGTGTTACCTTTGATTCAACATGCAATATTGTTCTTAGAAGCATCCTTGTTCTTTTGCTAGAAGGAAATCTAACACATGTTAGCTTTCCTTCACTATGCAACGTGGTTGTAGGAATTGCCCTTGTGTTGGTGCTAGAATGAAAGCTAACGCATGTTATATTTCCTTCATCGTGTAATGTATTTGATGGGAATGTAGTTGTACCCATAGGGAAGCTAACACGGTTTAATTTGTATTCACATGCAATGTTGTTCTTAGAAATTCCCTTATGACTGTGCTAAAAGGAAAGCTAACACGTGTTATATTTCCTTCACTATTCATTATCGATGTAATGTATTCCCTTGTGCTTGTGCTAGAAGGAAATCTAACATGCGTTGTATTTTCTTCACAGTGCAATATATTTGATAACAATGTGGCTGTACCAAAAGAAAAACTAACATGCATTAGATTTCCTTCATGGTGTTATATATTTGATGGAAATGCAGTTGTATCGATAGGACAACAAACATGGTTTAGATTTCATTAAGATGCAATGATGTTGTTAGAAATTTTCTTGTGGTGGTGCTAAAAAGAAAGATAACACACGTTAGGTTTGAAATACTATGCAGCGTGGTTGTAATAACTGCACTTGTGCTTGTGCTAGAAGGAAAGCTAATGCGCGTTACATTTCCTTCATAGTGCAATGCATTTTATGGTAATGTAGTTGTACTAATAAGGAAGCTAACATGGTTTAGATTTGATTCACATGCAATGTTGTTGTTAGAAATTCCCTTGTGATTGTGCTAGAAGGAAAGCTAACACGTGTTAGATTTCCTTCACTGCGCAACGTCATTGTAAGAAATGTCTGTGTGCTTCTGCTAAAAGAAAACTAACACACATTAGATTTCATTCATGGTGCAATACATTTGATGAAAATGTGGTTTTACTAGTAGGAAATAGCTTACATGCATTATTTTTCATTCGCCATGATATCTTGATCCTATAAATGTCTTTGGGCTAGTGCTAGAAAGAAAGCTAACACCTGTTAGATTTGCTTCACTGTGCAATGTTGTTGTAAGAAATGTTGTTATGTTTGTGTTAGAAGGAAGCCTAACATGGGTTATATTTCCTTCGTGGAGCAGTGAATTTTACGGAAATGTGGTTCTACCGATGGGAAATCTAACACGCGTTAGCTTTGGTTCAACATGCAATGTTATTGTTGGAAACATCCTTGGTCTTTTTTTATAAGGAAAGCTAACATGCGTTAGCGTGTTAGCTTTCCTTCACTGCGTAACGTGGTTGTAGGAATTTCCCTTGTGCTTGTATTAGAAGGAAAGCTAACGTGTGTTATATTTACTTCATCATGCAATTTATTTGATGGTAATGTAGTTGTACCCATAGGGAAGCTAACACGGTTTAATTTTTATTTACATGCAATGTTGTTATCAAAAATTACCTTATGATTGTGCTAAAAAGAATTCTAGCACATGTTAGATTTCCTTCAATATGCAACATCATTGTAAGATATTCCCTTGACTTTGTGCTAGAATAAAATATAACATGCGTTGGATTTCCTTCATGACGCAATGTATTTGATGACAATGTGGTCGTACTAAAAGGGAAACTAGCATGCATTAGATTTCCTTCATGGTGCGATGTATTTAATGGAAATGTAGTTCTACCGATAGGAAAGCAAACACGTGTTAGATTTCATTAACATGCAATATTGTTGTTAGAAATTCCCTTGTGGTGGTGCTAAAAACAAAATTAACGTCTGTTAGATTTCTTTCATAGTGCAATGCATTTTATGGTAATGTAGTTGTACAAATAAGGAAGCTAACATGATTTAGCTTTCATTTACATGCAATGTTGTTGTTAGAAATTCCTTTGTGATTGTGCTAGAAGGAAAGCTAACACATGTTATATTTCTTTCACTGCGCAACGGAGTTGTAAGAAATGCTCTTGTGCTTGTGCTAGAAGAAAGCTAACATGCGTTATGTTTCATTCATGGTCCAATGCATTTGATGACAATGTGGATTTTACTAGTAGGAAATCCAACATGCATTATTTTTCATTCACCATGATATGTTGTTCCTATAAATGTCATTGGGCTAGTGCTAAAAATAAATCTAACACATGTTAGCTTTGCTTCATTGTGCAATGTTGTTGTAAGAAATATTGTTATGCTTGTGTTATAAAGAAGCTTTCGTGGTAAAATGTATTTTATGAGAATGTGGTTGTACCGATCGAAAATCTAACACGTGTTATATTTTATTCAACATGCAATGTTGTTGTTATAAATGTCCTTGTTCTTTTGCTAGAAGGAAAGATAACACACATTAGCTTTCCTTCACATTGCAATGTAGTTGTAGGAATTACCCTTATGCTTGTGCTAGAAGGAAAACTAACACATGTTATATTTCCTTCATCATGCAATGTATTTGATGGTAACTTAGTTGTACCCATAGGGAAGCTAACAAGGTTTAATTTTTATTCACATGCAATGTTGTTCTTAGAAATCCCCTTATGATTGTGCTAAAAGGAAAGCTAACGTGCGTTATATTTCCTTCATTGTGCAACATTGTTGTAATATATTCTCTTGTGTTTGTGTTATAATAAAATATAACATGTGTTGGATTTCCTTCATGGTGAAATTTATTTGATGACAATGTGGTCATACCAAAAGGGAAACTAGCATGTGTTAGATTTCCTTCATGGTGCGATGTATTTGATGGAATTGTAGTTCTATCAATAAGAAAGAAAACATGCATTAGCTTTCATTAACATGTAATGTGGTTGTTAGAAATTCCCTTGTGGTACAACTACATTACCATAAAATCCAGCTAACTATATCCCCACAGAAGGTCACCTCTACTTGTACAACTGTATCAAATTCCTGAAGTAACATCAACCACCTAGTCACTCTAGCATTAGTAAAAGATTTATTCATTAAATATCTAATAGACGAGTGGTCAATATGTACAAAAGTAGAATATTCAGTAATATAATGCATAAATTTATTAATGGCAGAAACAATGGCAAGGAACTATTTTTCTATTACCATATAGTTCAGTTCAGCTAGAGCCAGATACTTACTAACATAGTAGATAGTGTATGGGTTGTGAACTTCCTACTGTCCCAAAACTGCTTCAATAGTTGTATCTGAAGCATCAGAAGAGATATGAAAAGGCAGGGCCCTATTAGGCCCTCTCAAGATAGGTGTTGTTGATAGCCTTTTCTTTAGTTTTGCAAGTGATTCCTGGCATGCCTCTGTCCAAACAAATTGTGCATCTTTCATCCATAAAGTAAATAAAGGGGATGCCAATTTGGAAAAAAATTCTATAAATCACTTATAATAGCTAGCATGACCATGAGCATGACCAAGAAAAATTATTACCTCTTTCTGGGACCCAGGAGTAGGGATATTTGCAATTACCTTTATCTTGGTCGGATCTACCTAGATTCCTGCGGCAGAGCTAAAATGTCCCAGAACTACACCTTCGCTCATCATCATATGACACTTTTCAGTACTCAAGGATAGGTGGGTATGTTCACAGTGTTTCAAAAAAAATTCCAAGTTCCTTAGAGCTTCATCAAAATTGTTACCATATGGAGTGAAATCATCCATAAAAAAATCCATAACACCATTTACCATTTCAGAGAAAATCCCGATTACAGCTCATTGAGATGTAGCTAGCACCTTACACAATCCAAAAGGAAGCACCCTATATGAAAAGGTGACCCAAGGACAAGTGAAGGTGGTTTTGTCTTGGTCTTTAGGGGAAATATGGATTTGGTTATATCCACTAAAACCATCTAGGAAATAAAAGAAGCTTTTTCCATACATGGTGTCTAAAACTTGATTGATAAAAGGAAAAGGGAAGTGGTCTTTTTGTGTTTCTTTATTCAGTTCTCTGTAATCTACACAGACTCACCATTTCCCTTTTTTTTTAGGCTCGATCATTAGTGGGGAAACCGACTCACTGTATGGAATAGGGTAGATAAAACCTATATCTAAAATTTTCTAAATTTCCTCCTTCACAATGTCTCTCAAATTTGGGTTAATTCTGCATTGAGGTTGGTGTACAAGATTTGAATCATTCTTAATATAAATATGGTGAGTACACAGTCCTGATGGGATACCCATCATGTATGTATATTCCCACACAAAATCCCCCTTATTCTGTTTCAATAGTGTAACAAGACTCTCCAGTTCATCTATTTTGAGATTAGGATTAATGTTCAATGTTCTCCCTGGTTCGATTTATACTAGAACACTCTTTGAGTTATCAATTACTTGGATCATTTATGTGTTACTGACTAAGGACTCTTCTGTAAGTTCTTCCTATTCTTGTTCTTTTAATGTGTTGTTCAGGATCTGATATGCTCGTCTAATGATAGATGTAGGCTCCCTAATAAAATTACAGATGGTGTCATCTTCAATTTTTGTTTTGAAAGTCAAGTCTCTCCAAATTTTTAATAAGGGTTGAATATCTTCCTCCTCCTCCAAATCCATCCACAATGGAATTTCAATGTCTAAGCTCAGTATGGATGGAGGATATAAGGTCGGGTTTTTTATGGAAATTCCATCATAAATCATCATGTACCCCAATCTACAGCTAATGTATGCATCTGATGTAGCTAGCCATGGTGTTCCTAAGATTAATGGGTGTCCCCCCTGCAGTGACTTGGGTTGTAAAACAACAAAGTCTATAGGATACTCCCATGAGTAAACGTAGACTACTATGTGGTCCAAGATTGCTTCCGGTTTGATAGTGGATCTGTCATCCATTTCTAGTATGGTTGGGGTAGGCCTGAGATTAGCGAGTACTAATTTTTTTAAAGTCTCAATGGTCATAACATTTATTGAAGCTCCTAAATTGACCAAAACCTTAGGTATTTGGATCTCCCTAATATATGTTGTAACAGTGGGGTTACTTGCATCATCGTATTTAGCTAGTGGATCTCTCCCCATCATAAGTTGAGGTAACCTCCCCACTACATGCACTGTAGGAGGATCCTTAGGCTTCCTTCCTAATTTTTTTACAACCAAGTCTCTAACAATATTGGCATAGATAAGTACATCATGTAGGGATTGTAATAGTGTAATTTTTACGTAAATATTTTTCAACTCTCCTACAAGGTTGAAACTAGGTTGTTCCATGGCCTTTTGCAAGGTTAATCATTCAGGATACAGTGGTTCTCTCAAAAAATGTGTAGGTTGAGTCTTAGTACATGTATCTGCAAGTGTCTCAGTTGATGTTTCATCATGTATCTCAATCGATGTTTCAGTTGGTGTTTCAGCATCATCAATAATAGGGATTGTTGAACTGAATGAAGTTTCAAATCGTGGATTCATTCATTCATCATTCATAGAGGATGGAACATCCTCAATGATTATTGGTTCCACTACCCTCCCTAATCATAAGTGTAAATCATTGCAAGAGAGAGGGGAAATGGAATAAGCTGACATACTAGAAATTTCACATTGTTGCACTGCCTTATTATTAGGATTGGGGTTAGGATGAGAAAGAAATTGAGGAAGGAGTGGTTCCCCCATTGATGTAGCATTATTTGGGAGTTGCAATTGTGCTTGCTGATACTGCAGATAGGATGGTTGATTATGGGGAAATTGGTTCCCTTGATAAGGGTTTCTCCATCCCGGAGACCAAGGGGTTGGTTGGTTTGGATGCAGTGCTCATGAAGTCCAAGGGTTTGGATATTGTACTACAGGTTGTGAACGTTGGTGCCACTATGTATTAGGATATGAATATTGCGAAGGAAATTTATTATTAACATTATTCCAGGAATTGAAAGGTGTAGGCTCAGAATTTATACCTGGAAGTCAAGATTTCCACGGATTATTCTACGAAATGAAACAGGCATGCTCTCTGTCTAGAGTGGATGCTTGAAAAACTACTTTGGTGAAGGAAAATCCTTAATGTCATGTTCTAGTTCACACAGACCACATACCTCTACCTTATCAAGCAGGCACTCTCTTAGTGGATGCTTTTTCCTGCACTTAGGGAAAAATACCCCAAGAACCAGATCTTCAACCACTTCTTTCTGCTTTGCTCTCATGACATCCACTTGTGAATAAATGGAACTCATCATGTCAGTTTTAAAATTCTTGAGAAGGTTTCCTATCTATTCTGAAGTAGCACCCCCACTTGCTGACTTCTGTGCTTGTGAGAAGACATCTTAGTCCCTTACATTGGTTCTAGAAGAACCTCTAGAGTATCATCGACATAATTCTACAATATGATCAAAAGGTTCTTTAGAGATGTCTCCCTTCCCTAATATATTAAGCATGTCCAGGCAGTCTTCCCTTATTCCATGCAAAAAAAATTATCTTAAGGACATCCCTTCCAATAGTGGTATGGCCTCATCTTTGCACATTATACAGAAGCCTCCCCACAAAATCCTCCAAACTTCCATCATCTTTCTACACCATATTAAATAGTTCGTCTCTCTTATCCTTTTTTCTGCATAATTCTTAGTACTTCACAAGAAATACTTGTTTCATATGATCCCACGTTGCAACAGTTTCGCCACCCAAATTCATAAACCATCATAAGGAATTATCTTTCAAGGTGGCAGGAAATAATTTCAATTTATACTCGCTCGAGGTATAGTCATAACTTCGACAAAGAATGTTGAATTCAAAGAGGAATTCATCTAGATCCTTTATAGACTTCCCATGAAAGTACGGTAATACTAAAGGTGAAATATTTTTCATAGGGGCTTGTCCAGTTGTTTGTCGAATAGGGAAATGAAGTGTGGAAATTGTCTCCTCATGCTAGAGGTCGCCATGATTGTTATTGTCGTCCCCTACTTCTTCTTTACGATCTTCATGGTGACACTCATTATTCATGATTATCTCTTCCTCTTGATTTTCTCACTTTTTATGGTCTTCAAAGTTCTGTCGAAACTACAACCACTCTTCTTTGGTAACTTCCTCTCTGTTGATTTGATAGAACTCCTCTAGTCCACATATTCCCATAGAAGTACCCGTATCTCCTGGAGTTCCTTCCACTTTCTACCAAATGGTGTCATAGCTCCTACTGATCACTCCACAGTTGACACTGATGTCTTTAGCCTAGGAGGAATAAGGCTTCTTCTTACAGACGATGGTCCTTGATGTAGAGATCTAGTAGAAGAATCAACCCTGGAAATTAATTCATCAATGAATGTCTTTCTTCCTAGGCCTAGGCTACAACCACAACCTCTTCCACCTACCAAGTTAGTGTTTTGGGAGGTTCTGGGAATTTCCCTTTTAGCTCTTCTCGTATTCATGCAAACTTATGAGTCGTGCAAGCTTATTAATCATACATGATCCTCGGGTAAGGAACTCATTTGGTCTATTGAAGGATGCACAGCTCTTCGCTGTGTCTTATCACTCTTGCACCTGAGAATCATAATTGCTAAATAAATTGAACCAATTCAAATACTAACTATGTCTATCAATTACCTTCCCCGACAAAGGTGCCAAAATGTCTGTCACTCTATATATTCATTCATTCTCATAACAAGCAAAGTGCTCAATATAAATTGTCAACCCAAGGAATTATGTTTATTTCAAAGGTAATTAGCAAAATATATGCATAAAAATTTTTAGTATTTGATAAATAAAATGAAAATCATTCAATCCTAATCATTTCTCAATCAACTTAGCTTCCTGTAGAAAACCAAATTAAATTATCAATCTAGGAACTATAAAGGACTTCTAATTCATACAACATCAATCCTGTGGCTTATAATATAAGAATAAATCAACCTAGAATTACTTTTGCAGAAAGTTAAATCCTATTTACTTGTGTAGAAAGTTAAATCCTATTTTACCGAATCAGAACAATAACAAACCATCAATCAAAACAACAAATTCATAAAAGCAATGATCTATCTAATTCAACAAACTCTAAGAAAGATTAATGATAAAACTACATAGGGGTTGAGTATGCATGTAACATCTAATGCTAATCAAAACACTCTTGAAAAGATTACTCTACACAGTCAATTGTCACACCACACTATCACAACAAACAGAAGAAAAACATAATAATGCGATTAGTTAATGAATGTTGTTGCAACTATATATAAATGCATCACACTAAAATTCCACGCTAATAAAAAACGGCTTAAACTAAAACATCTACTAATACCAACAAATCTGTAAGAAGGTGTTGCAGCTGCAACTGTTCTCCCCAAATTTTTTAAATTTTGGTCCCCCCCTCATGATTTAGTGTTGCTTTGAATCGTTAGGATCCATGAATTTTTTGGTCATGTTTTAATTTTGGATGATTTTGAAGATTAACTCTCGTCCTGTTTTTAGAAGTTGCTTGTGTTTGAAAATTGTTTTGGGTCACAGACTTTGAGTTTGGTTTTGCTAGTCGGTCAGATCAATTGTTCTTTGAAATGGCCGTTGTTTCGGAGGTGAAACAGAGTTTTGACCGCTGCTGAATTTTAAAGCTGTTCCGAACACTTAATATTTTTGTTGATCGGGCGTCAAATTATGTTTGATTGGAGGTTCTTGTCTATTCGTCTTCCGCCGTTGTGGCTCCCAAAGCAGCTAAGCACCCGATGTATAAGTACTCCACCCGCCGATGCGTGTCGGCCCTCTAGTCGCATGTCTATAACATTTTTCTCTTCCGCCATTGCGACTGTGCAAAGCACTTGGCTTCCGATGTCGATGTCTTTCCGATTTCCAATTTGAGGCTTTCCCGCCCACAACTTATATCATAACTCTTCCGACTTCGATACGCCTAAGTGTTTTTGTAGCACCCATCGCCTATTAAATCCCGCATATGCGGCTATGGATAGGTCTATCCTGTCGTGTTAGCAGTAATGCAGTGCATGGCCTTTCTTGCTACTTAGCCGTTGTAGTTGATATAGTTTAACGTAGTTGATTTTCTTGAAAATACCGTCCCAATGAATGATTGTTGTTGTTTAATTGCAGGAGCGTTCAGGATATTTTTCAGACTACCGTGGCGCAAAGGTATAGATGGGAGATAGGATCGCAAGGAGGACAAGCAAATTAGAAGGAAAATCCAATAGCAACAAAGGCACAAACCTGAAAGGTCTGTCAGTTACTCAGCAAATCATGAATCTGCGTAGGAAAGATAAAGAGAAATATGAAACGTTTTGAGGGACCGAAAGGTCACACGTTTGGGGGCAGCCCAAGCGGTCTACTATTTTAGTTTAAATATTGGAAAGTTAGAACGAACAGGGGCTTTTTTCCCTCGAAAAACTTGTAAACTAATGCTTGTAAGAGGAACTATTTCGTTTTACAACCATAAATTGCAACTTTTGCCTGTTGGAGAAAGTGCTATGTGGAATGAATCAATGCATTTAAATGAGCAATGTTGAATGGGAACTATTTCGTTTTCAACGGTGTTTCATTAACTATGAGAGAGTTCTAACCTCCTGAACCTATGTTCTTGTCTGAATGTTCTTTGGTATCCTGAGAATGTTTTCCACTATGAGTAATGGGAGTTTTAACTGTTGATGAGCTATCTTATCATGTATACTTTTAGTCATGTTTATATGTTTGGTTATAAGAACAGCTACCTGTGATTTGCCATAACACATGGACAATAGTGCATTACTCATGAATTAATAGCCATCTCTTTAGAGATAGCTTAGTTAGTTTTACTGTTTGTATGATTCAGATGCTTGTGAGTTCTAAGATGAGAGGTAAGAACCTACGCATCACATTGTGACTACTCTTTGCATCCTTATCACCCTGCATTGTTAATTAGGCATGTGCATTTCATACTTTAAGACAAAATACAAAAACATATACGGTGGACCAGGCCGCAACCGGTAAAACCTTTTAGTTTTGTTACTTGACCTACGGTAGCTGGACCGCAAACCGAACGGATTCCCTACACCAAACAGTCATGAGCTAGTTGGGAACGTTGACTGGGGAGAATCCCTTGCTATTGTTTCCTGCGAATTTCCAGGACTCAATAGTTTCTGGCGCTAGAAGGAGGGCCACTAGTGCATGGCTAGCCAGGGAAACCCGTTTTCCCAAGACTATTCCACCGGTAATAGTTCAGAAAATAGTGGGCTTCATAATCCAATTCCGGAAGAAAGGAGTAGAGAACATTTTTTTCTGTTGACAACGAGGTTGTTAATAATCTAAGAAGACACACTAGGGAATACGTGCAGAATATTGGAGGAATGTCGATCATCCCTGAATTTCCCAGAAGAGAATATAAAAGGAAATATCGTCCCATATTGGAAGACTCAGTGTTGGTTGAGGATTGGGAAGAACTTGTAGAAATAGCCTTACAGGAAGTTGTACTGCCTCTGAATCAGGAAGGCCCAGAGACTCCTCACAGTTCTCCTGCTCACACTCCTATTTTCTCACCTCCTCACTCTCCACCCAGACTCATGGCAGGCGTTAATGCCAATCAACCACCCAACCCACCGAATCCACCACCTGCCTAGAGAGCTAGATCACCTTTAAACCTAACACATCCGTTACATGATTTACCTTAATCCTTTGAAAAGATGCTGCCCAAATTCGACCCAAGTGAGAAGATACTAGTAGATGACCACCTGCAAAGCTTTTACTTGGCAATAGAAGGGTTAAGGGCTGGGGAGCTTGAGGATGTAGTTTGTAGACTATTCCCGCACACCCTTAAAGGAGCTACAGCATCATGGTATTTTGGTTTGCCTGCAAACTCTATCCCTGATTGGGATACCTTTGAAAGGATCTTTAGAAGTAAGTATGCGACTCAAAAGACTCATGCATCCCTCATGAAAGGACTTGCGCCTTGAAGAAAGAGAGAAAGGAGAAGGTGCACAGCTTTACTCAAAGATTTGCAGCATACCTCAAGAATTTTTCTGAAGGTGATAGACCTTCGGACAAGGTCCTGATCGAATATTATACCTCAGCTTTAGGCCCTAAGTTGGCCATGTTTGCCAAAATAAAGGCTAAACCTACTTTGGCGGAAACCTATGAAGAGGCAGAAATAGTGGAGGCTGAAAGGGAAAGCATTGAGGATTATCCCGAACGGTCAGGAGAGAAAATTGTGGGGAGGAAAGCCTTGTTGTTTAATAAACCTAAGGAAGAGAAATCACCAGATTTTGAAAGTATGGAAAAAATGATGCAGAAGCTTTCTAAAAGAATCATAGACTTGGAAAAATAGAGGAAACTCAAAAGTTCTACAAGCCCTATTACAAGAAAAGAGAGGATAACAATCAGTCCCAACCTCCGCCGCACAATTCAGCATCTATGAATTTAACAGAGGTAGGAATGGACAATTTTTGCACTTTCCACCAACAACCCCACTCTGAAAATAAGTGTCCTCAATGGATAAACTCAATGACATTGGTTATGAATTAGTTGTTGGATTCTAAATTAACAGAAGATGGAGATGAAGAAGGAAAAGAAAGTATCGCTCCAACGAAGGAAGAAGAGGAGACCATGGTTCTATGGAATTCTGTTTCGTTATTCGATGCTGAAGAAGAAAGGAATTGGAGATACGAGGACATCATGGAAACCAACGTAACAACAAGGAGCCAAGGGCCAACTAAAGAAAACAGTCTCATGCTCCCAAAGATTAAAAGGCTTCAGAAAAATGTTAAGAAATTTCAAAATAATTCCTCAGCTGATAAAATTCTCGAATTCACCATTACTAGCCAAGATCCTAGGAAGAATGATACATTTGCCAAGCCAAATGAAGGAAAAATGAATGTT
Source organism: Pseudotsuga menziesii (assembly GCA_001517045.1). NCBI lineage: Eukaryota > Viridiplantae > Streptophyta > Pinopsida > Pinales > Pinaceae > Pseudotsuga > Pseudotsuga menziesii. Next base: position 98,376 of record LPNX010154587.1, read on the forward strand.
AATAAGCCACATCCCACCGAACCGCAGATGGATTATGACATTGTGGAAGATATAAAGAAGGTAAAGGATAATGTTTCACTATTCAAAATGTGTAAAGTGCCACAGCAAAAAGAAAGACTATTGAAAGCGCTTGAAGCATCAGATGAGAGGCTGCCCACTGACAATCGACTCAAGGAAGAAGAAGAAATCAAAGAAACTAGCATTGGAGTAAGTATAAGAACAAACATCCACCTTTACTCCTCACTTTTGAAATTTTTAATCACAACGTACATAATTTCCTGGTAGACTCAGGGGCATCGATTAACGTCATGCCAATATCAGTTTATAAAAGAATAAATGGGCAGCCTAAGCCATCCACATGGAGGGTTGTTCAGTTGGACAGGACGAATGTGAAGGTAGTTGGTGAGATGGAGGATGCCCTAGTCCACCTGTTGTCAAATGATAAAGTGTGCCAAGTTATTGATATCATGGTAGCCGACATACCAAACGCTTATGGTATTGTTCTGAGCAAATATTGGTTGGCAAAACTAAATGGATACTTTGCCTCAGATTGGTCGCATCTATGGCTGCCATATAAAGGAAGCCCGAACCAAATTAAAATTTTGAGGGAGCCTCACATGAAGTACAATGTTACTCAACTTGAGGAAAAGAATGAACCAGTGTATTCTGTGTTGGGAAACTATTTTATTGAATTGGAACCAGGAAATTACCAAGCAGAAGAAGCCAGCAACAGGTCAGACACCCAGACTGATCTCCTTCGATTTTCACAGGCTGATGAAATCGACTGTAAAATAGTAGACTTAGCAGTAGGAGTAGATTCACATGCATTAGTTAGTGATTTCTGGACATTGTTTTTTAATGGCTCTAAGACGTTAGAAGGGTCAGGGGCCAGTTGTGTCCTGATCGACCCCAAGAAGAATAAACATTTTATTTCATGTAGATTAGAGTTTGAATATACGAATAACATGGCTGAGTATGAAGCGTTGGTGCAAGGTTTAAGGAAAGCAATCGAATTAAAGGTAAGTAATCTGAAGGTTTTTGGAGACTCTGAAATAATCGTGAAACAGGTTCAGAATCAAATACATTGTATTTCTCCTCACTTAAAAGCTTATCAAAATGAGGTATGGGACCTTCTCAAATGTTTTGATGCATTTAATATTATATCAATTCCAAGACTAAAAAATGCAGCAGTTGACTTGTTGGCCACATCAGCTGCTCAGCTTGTGCCTACTAATAATCGATGCTCCGTTGAATTGCTTTTCAGGCCCTCGGTCCCTGATATGATCACCAACCTACAAGTGTTCGGTGACAACCAGCAGATTATAGAATGCTTAACAAATGATGAGGTATTTAAAGGGGAGATTATAGATGATGAAGAACATTAGGCCAAGCTGAAGTATGATAATTTCATCCCTAAAGGAGTTAGAACCTTAGAAAGAATGTTCAATCTAAATGAAAAATTTAGAAGACCAGCAAACGTGAAGACTCATAGCTCATCCCTACAGTTCGAGTTGATAAATTTAGGGACTGAGACAAGTCCTAAATATGTGAATCTTGGAAAATGTTGTTCACCAGTAGAAAGAGATAAGTTCATTGGTCTTTTTAATCAATATAAAGATGTTTTCGCCTGGACATACGAAGATTTGAAGACATATGACACCAGCATCATTCAACATGTTATCCCCATCAAGTCTGGCATTAAACCTTATCAGCAACCTCTGAGGAAAATGGACCCCAAATTGGAACCTCTGATCCAAAGTGAAGTTAAGAAATTATTGGAGGCTAGGATCATCTTTAAAGTCAGACATTCTGAATGGGTCTCAAATCTGGTACCAATGAGAAAAAATATGGAGAAATCAGGCTATGTGTGGATTTCAAGAATTTAAACCGCACTTCAGACAAAGATAATTATCTCGTTCCACCCATGGAGAAACTACTACAAATGGTCTCAGGTTCTGAATTATTTTCTTTATTAGACAGATTCTCAAGCTACAATCAAGTACTAGTAGCTGAAGAAAACAGATTGAAGACAACATTCAGGACCAGATGGGGAACCTTCGCTTACCGAAGAAGGCCCTTTGGGCTTATAAACATTGGAGCTATGTTCCAGAGGGATATGGACATAGCTTTCCGAGGTTTGATTGGTCGTAGTGTTTTAATATACCTTGATGATATTACAATGTTCTCAAAGAAGAGAGAAGAGCATGCGTTTCATCTAAGGCAGATTTTTGAACGCTGTCGGAAATATGGCATCTCACTCAATCCCAAGAAGTGTGTGTTCGTTGTTACGGAAGGTAAGTTGCTGGGTCACGTAGTTTCAAAGAAAGGAATATCTATAGATCCGAAAAGGATCAAGGCCATTTAACAGATCCCCCTGCCCCATAATAAAAAGGGGATGCAATCATTCATGGGAACTATTAACTTCGTGCGAATATTTGTGCCAGATTTTGCCCAGATCGTCAAACCTCTGCAGCAAATGGTGAAGCAAAGTGCATTGTTCAAATGGACTGAGATTGAGAAGAACGCATTTAGCAAGATTAAAACTGTTGTTGCACATGCACCCTCCCTAAAAAGCCCAGATTTCGATAAAGACTTTATTCTGTATACTTTTGCATCTGATAATTCACTAGCAGTTGTGCTCACTCAAAATGAAAATGGGGGGGATGAATTCCCAATATATTTCATGAGCACTGGTCTACAAGGGGCCAAATTAAATTACCCGGCTATTGATAAACAAGCTTATGCGGTATTCAAAGCAGTGAAACAATTCAAGCCCTACATACTAAAAAATTGAACCAAGGTGATCGTCCCATACCTAGCTGTGAGGTCCCTTTTTGTACAGAAGGAACTAGGATAAAGAAAGGGCAATTGGGTAACAACTCTTCAAGAGTATGACCTCAAATTCAAGCCATCTTCCATAGTTAAAGGGCAAGGGTTGTGCAAACTAATGACTGAAAATGGGAATAATGATGAACACGCCTCGGAAGACGAGGCTGAATTACATTTGATGGATGTATGCCCTTTGTTCACGGCCCCCGAATCTTGGTTTAGAAACCTCGTGCATTACCTGCAGGTAGGGTTGTTGCCAGAACATTGGAGTTCTAAGCAAAGAAGAGCGTTGCGTCTCAAATCAGCCTCCTATCAAATTGTTGAAGGAATATTATTCAGAAAAAATTACGACGAAGTTCTTCTTAGATGCTTAGAGAAAGAAGATGTGACAAAAGTAATGACAGATTTACATGACGGGCCTGCTGGGGGACATTTCTCAGGAGATACCACAGCTCACAAAATTCTCAGAGCCGGTTAATATTGGCCCACACTTTTCAAAGATGCGCACGCCCATGTCAGGAAGTACGACGTTTGTCAAAGGTGTGGTGGAAGACAATCTAAAGCAGCTGCACCACTGAAGCCTATGATGATCACGGAGCCGTTCGAGCAATGGGGGTTGGACATTATTGGGGAGATAAAGCCAAAATCTTCCTTACAACACAAATACATTTTGAGTGCAACCGATTACTTCACTCGTTGGGTCGAAGCCATCCCGATGCGCAAAATAAATGAGGATGCAGTCATCAGCTTCCTGCAAGACCATATTATGACCAGGTTTGGAGTTCCAGTTTTGTTAGTCTTTGACAATGCTACTTACTTTTCATCGATTAAATTAACTGCTTTTGCTCATGAGAAAGGAATAAAGTTGCATTATTAGGCTAATTACTATCCACAAGGAAATGGCCTGGCTGAGTCTACTAACAAAAATCTGATTAGAATTTTAAAGAAGACTGTGATAGAAAACCAGAGGAGCTAGCACTCAGCACTACCAAACGCCCTTTGGGTTGATAGAGTCACCCCCAAGTCTTCGATAGGAGTGTCTCCGTATACCCTTGTGTATGGTAAAGAAGCCATTCTTCCCCCTAATATCATGCTACCCCCTTCCATAATAGCTCAAGAATCTAGAGGGTCGGATGATGAAGTTTTGCAAATGAGGATATATAATCTCCTGAAAGCAGAAGAAGCTCGATCAAAAGCCAGAGAGCGCTTTAAGCAACAACAAGAGGTAAGAAAGAGATGGTTCGAAAAACACAAGGTAGGAACAAAAGACTTTGAAGTAGGATATTTGGTTCTCAAGTGGGACCGCCCCCATGATGATAAAGGAAAACACACGAAATTCCAATAGTTGTGGGTAGGTCCTTTCTAGATTGTGGCAAAGCTTGGCCCTTCAAATTATAAGTTGCAAGATCTACAAGGGTGGGAAGAGAACTTACCAGTAAATGGTTTAGTTCTCAAGCCTTATTTTTCCTAAGTTTTGTTTGTTTTCTTCTATCTTGTATATAAATAATATGGCTTGGTCATCTTTTGAGTCACGAGGTTTAGTTTGTTTTAGTTTAAATTTCTACCAATTTCAATAAAGGAGGTAAATCTACAGTTGCATGGAGAACATCCAAATTTTGGAGTGATTAAAGTTCTTTGGTGTAAGACTGTGTATTGTTGTTTGTCTAAATGAACTTCTTCCAGTTTAGCAGTTTTCTCGAATAGCTACGTATGCATTGAGGTCTTGCTTAACCCTTGCGAAATAAATCAGAATCAAAAAGTCTGGAATACTATGTTGAGGCTCCATCCATGTCAAATTTAAAATGCCCAAAGGAGTGACAGCAAAGGGGCCCATGGAAAGAAGCGAGGTAAACAGTATATTAAATACAAATGATCCCATGCCAAGAAATGAATGCCAAAAGGTAGATAAGAGTCAAAAACTCCTTTGAAAGCATCATATATCCAAGCAAATGCTGAACCACATAAGTACCAAATTGCCGAAAGTTCCTCTCCCTCCGTGAGCTGAAACGTGAATACACCTCTCACACAAAAGGACACTTGGGATAGAGGAGCCTGAATTAAAATTCAGAAAGAAAGGCATGTAGGAGGACTCATATGAAAAGGACAAAAGTCCAAAAGCACAAAAAGTGCTAAAATGGCATGGGAATGAGGAACAAATGAATATGTCTGTTACCATATGCTACAAACCTGTGGTGTCTGAGCTGCCAGCTACCTAAAGACAAAAGTAACAATGAAACTCATCTGTTGGCCTCAACAAAGTTATTTGGACTTGAAAATATTGGTTTCCACTCTCCCAAATTGGACTATCGTCAATGATTAAAGGTACATACTTTTTCCATTTGAGAAATCCAGATAGCTGGAAGAATTCAATAAGCTCATGTGTTGTTAAGCAGTCTGTCTCTCAAGGAATAATCGCCCAGAGATCTACGTTCACCAGGTAATCGCCAATTGTTGCACCTGCAACTGTTCTCCCCAAATTTTTTAAATTTTGGTCCCCCCCTCATGATTTAGTGTTGCTTTGAATCATTAGGATCCGTGAATGTTTTGGTCATGTTTTAATTTTGGATGATTTTGAAGATTGACTCTCGTCCTGTTTTCAGAAGTTGCTTGTGTTTTAAAATTGTTGTGGGTCACAGACTTTGATTTTGGTTTTGCTAGTCGGTCAGATCAATTGTTCTTTTAAAAGGACGTTGTTTCGGAGGTGAAACAGAGTTTTGACCGCTGCTGAATTTTAAAGTTGTTTCGAACACTTAATATTTTTGTTGATCGGGCATCAAATTATGTTTGATCGAATGTTTTTGTCTATTCATCTTCCGTCGTTGCGGCTCCCAAAGCAGCTAAGCACCCGATGTATAAGTACTCTGCCCACCGATGCAGGTTAGCCCTCTAGTCACATGTCTATAACCTTTTTCTCTTCTGGCATTGCGGATGTGCAAAGCACTTGGCTTCCGATGTCGATGTCTTTCCGATTTCCGATTTGAGGCTTTCCCACCCATAACTTAGATCATAACTCTTCCGACTTCGATACGCCTAAGTGTTTTCGCAGTGCCCATCGCCTGTTAAAGCCCGCCTATGCGGCTATGGATAGGTCTACCCTGCCGTGTTAGCAGTAATGCAGCTCATGGCCTTTCTTGCTGCTTAGCCATTGTAGTTGATATAATTTAACGTAGTTGATTTTCTTGAAAATACTATCCCAATGAATGATTGTTGTCGTTTAATTGCAGGAGTGTTCAGGAGATTGTTCAGACTACCACGGCGCAAAGGTATAGATGGGAGATAGGATTGCAAGGAAGACAAGCAAATTAGAAGGCAAAGCCAATAGCGACAAAGGCGCAAACCTGAAAGGTCTGTTAGTTACTCAACAAATCATGAGTCTGGGCATGAAAGATAAAGAGAAATATGAAACGTTTTGAGGGACCGAAAGGTCACACGTTTGGGGGCAGCCCAAGCGGTCTACTATTTTAGTTTAAATATTGGAAAGTTAGAATGGACAGGGGCTTTTTTCCCTTGAAAAACTTGTAAACTAATGCTTGTAAGAGGAACTATTTCATTTTACAACCAGAAATTGCAACTTTTGCCTGTTGGAGAAAGTGCTATGTGGAATGAATCAATGCATTTAAATGAGCAATGTTGAATGGGAACTATTTTATTTTCAATGGTGTTTCATTAACTGTGAGAGCGTTTTAACCTCCTGAACCTATGTTCTTGTCTGAATGTTCTTTGGTATCCTTAGAATGTTTTCCACTATGAGTAATGGGAGTTTTAACTGTTGATGAGCTATCTTATCATGTATACTTTTAGTCATGTTTATATGTTTGGTTATAAGAACAGCTACCTACGATTTGCCATAACACATGGACAATAGTGCATTACTCATGAATTAATAGCCAGCTCTCTAGAGATAGCTTAGTTAGTTTTACTGTTTGTATGATTCAGATTCCTGTGAGTTCTAAGACGAGAGGTAAGAACCTGCACATCACATTGTGACTACACTTTGCATCCTTATCACCCTGCATTGTTAATTAGGCATGTGCATTTCATACTTTAAGACAAAATACAAAAACATATACGGTGGACCAGGCCGCAACCGGTAAAACCTTTTAGTTTTGTTACTTGACCTACGGTAGCCGGACCGCAAACTGGACGGATTCACTACACCAAACAGTCACGGGCTAGTTGGGAACGTTGACTAGGGAGAATCCCTTTCTGTTGTTTCCTGCGAATTTCCAGGCCTCAACAGAAGGTAGGCCCTGGCCTTCAAACAAATATGTTGTAGAAGGATCAACAAAATATACAACAGAACAATATTGAGAATTGCATCTCCTTTTATTAAGAATGACTCAAGTACAGTTATAGTCTCCTCTCATATATATTTGTCACAGTTCCAACCCCTGGCTTCAATTCCCCATCCATACTTATACAGAAAATGAAACAGTTCAGTTACATCAATATCAGGCATGGCATGAATATCTACAATCTTCTGGATGCCGAATTAAACAAGAACTGTTGCAACCATTATTACATTGTTCCAACTAACGAGGAGAGAAACTAAGGAAGTTTCATCTAGATGCATGGAAGGACAACCAAGATTCCCTACATCAATAGCTTGGACCCCACCATCAGACAACAACTGACACCAAGTGCTATCCATCTCCAAATGTAGTGAGCTATTACACTTGGGACACCTAGAGATTTTGAACCTTTCTTATGAACCAATGACAAATTAGTGCATATGAAAAGATAAAGTTCATAATTATGAATAAAATGAAGCATTAATGAAATAAGTAATAATGATTTATACCTTAAGAATTCATGCTTGTTTTCTTGGAAAAGATAAAGATTCAGTTGTAACTTAGGAGACAAAAATAGGAAAAAGGGCTAAACAGAGTAAGGTAAGAAGGGTAATTTCAGTGCCCAACAATGACAATGTGGTTTTTACTAGTAGGAAATCCAACATGCATTGTTTTTCATTCACCATGATATGTTGTTCCTATAAATGTCTTTGGGCTAGTGCTAGAAAGAAAGCTAACACGTGTTAGCTTTGCTTCACTGTGCAATGTTGTTGTAAGAAATGTTGTTATGCCTGTGTTAGAAGGAAGCCTAACATGGGTTAGATCTCCTTCATGGTGCAGTGTATTTTATGGGAATGTGGTTGTGCCGATGGGAAATATAACACGTGTTAGCTTTGATTCATCATGCAATGTTGTTGTTAGAAACATCCTTATTCTTTTGCTAGAAGGAAAGCTAACACACGTTAGCTTTCCTTCACTGTTCAACGTGGTTTTAGGAATTTCCCTTGTGCTTGTGTTAGAAGGAAAGATAACCCGTGTTAGATTCCATTCATCATGCAATGTATTTGATGGTAATGTAGTTTTACCCATAGGGAAGCTAACATGATTTAATTTTTATTCACATGCAATGTTGTACTTAGAAATCCCCTTATGATTGTGCTAAAAGGAAAGCTAACACACATTATATTTCCTTCACTATGCAACGCCGTTGTAAGATATTCCCTTTTGTTTTTGCTAGTAGAAAATATAACATGCATTTGATTTCCTTCATGGTGCAATGTATTTGATGACAATGTGGTTGTACAAAAATGGAAACTAGCATGCGTTATATTTCCTTCATGGTGCGATGTATTAGAAGGAAATGTAGTTGTACCGATAGGAGAGCAAAGATGCATTAGATTTCATTAACATGCAATGTTGTTGTTAGAATTTCCCTTGTGGTGGTGCTTAAAATAAAGCTAGCAAGCATTAGCTTTGCAGCACTGTGCAATGTGGTTGTAATAATTGTACTTATGCTTTTGTTAGAATGAAAGTTTATGCGTGTTAGATTTTGTAACATCCCCGACCCTCCGACCGGTGAGGAGGACGCTACCATACACAAACCATCTGGGAAACTAGCCCCATGAACATGTACATACATATAAACTAAAATAAAATGCTTGGAAGTAAAAACATGCAGAGATGCATAATTGTTTAACATATAGCAGAAGAAAAACCATACATCCTAGCATTCAACATGTTCATCATAATTCATTAACAGTAAATATGATTGCAGAAACGAAATAGTCAAGAATACTTATCTTATAAAGAACTCGTCCCACAACCAACTACGTCGCTGCAATGTTCCACCCAACCATAGGCCGGCATGCTCCTCAATCTCTCAGCAACACTGCCACCCCCGAGATGGGCATGATTTCTCAAGGAATAAGGAACAAGCAGGCTTACACATAGCCAAGGATACACAAAGCAGCCAAGCCAACACAGTAGGGTTTATTAGGCCATCAAGGAGCTGGGAAAAGCTGAATGCTAAGCTGGTGAGCTCATTGAAGAGCTAAGGACACCTACACCAGAACTAGCCTAAATTCTAAGACACCCACACACACCCAACACCAGGAAATCAGTCCCTTCTCTGTTACACAGTCCCTCAGGCCCTGGCCTCCCTTCTAGTGCTATTCAGGGGTTGTGGAGAAGAAATCCAGCCCTCTAGCTCTGTTAGTGTGGTTCCCCAAACACACCAGGTTTATCAAGGAAACCAAGCCCTCATCCCCACTCCAACATAGTCCGAATCCCAACCACTGCATACACGTAGCCAAGCAAGTGTTTCACAGCTTGGACAGGGAAAATCGATCCCTGAGTCGTTCTTGGCCCTATCGTGGCCAAAACAACCCCATAATAACCACATCAAACCAAAATGTAATTAGAACCACAACAACGAACAACGTGGGGAAAATAATAGCCCTGGTCTCAGCAATGAAGTGACAGGAAAGTTACATAGCCCGAAATGGAAGGAGAAATCGGACTCTCAGCCCGTGCGTGAGGGAAAATAGACTCATGGACCACAAATTGGTAAGGAAAATACATTCCCATAGCAGGAATCGTAAAAATGATAAAAAACTGGCACCCCCAGCTCTCTGCGTGAGTATGAAGAGAGAGAACCTCTTGCATGAGGATGGGAAAAACAATGAAGAATGGAGTCGTGGGAGAGTGGAGACTAAGTACGTTGCTTCTCTACCCATGCGATGTGAAGATGAAGAGTCTGCTGGTGGAGTGGGCACATGGACAAGGATTGACAGTCTTGCCACACCCACCACAACCCAGCAATAACTGCCCCAAAAAAAATCAGGGGTTTAATGTGGGTGGTTGACACATGGATTTTTCCCCATAGGTTCAAGGTTTGATAATCTGCCCCCCCTTATCCTTATGAAAATCATGCCCTTTTCATTATCGTTGCACCATCGTAGCTGGTTGTAGGTTCATTTTAGTTAAAGTGCATATTTACATGATTCCAGAACTATAATGTGCCGGACAGAACGATATACCATCGGCAACGATCCCGATTGCCAAAACATAACACAAACAAATCGATGGTGGGGCTTTTTCCTTTAGCTTCACACCATGATTAATTACAATATAGAAATCATGTATATTTTATTGCAAACAGGGTCAAAACCAGGGTATTACAATCCCCTCCCCCTTGGAATAACACCGTCCTTGGTGTTTCAATACATAGGGAATACATATACAATTTACACATCCAAAATTTCAAAATTTTGTAGTTCTGTCCTATGTTCAATTATTTACTTTGAACTTTCAGGACCAAGCCCTTTGGCTTCCACAAGCTTCTCCTGTTATTTCTCGGCTTTCGGCTCACCCCCAATTCAAGGAACTTTGTGTCTGCTAACCTCTTGATGTTCCCTTATTGGGCAGTCCCAACGGTAATGATGTCCTCTGCATTTCCAACATTTTGCTAGCTGCTTCATCTTTACTTGCCCAATTTCCTTTGAGTCTTCATGCATGGAACATTTCTTAATGGACCGATTGGATGAATGCCCCATCATTGATCCACTTTTCTTTCCCTTACAGATTGCTCCCAGAAGGCTTCTTACCTCCTTTTGCAAACCAATAGAGTCTTGCAAAATATGGTGGTTCATCTCATTCTGCCTTTTCTGTATCTTGAGCATCTCTCCAAGATTTTCTTGGGTCTTGGCAACTGTTTGAAGGATACTTCTAGCCAAGTCTAGTAGCTTTTGGTCTGCTGACATGATCAATGTGCACGACTGGATTTCACTTTTCTCACCTGTGAAATGCATCATTGTAATTCTATTAGACCAAGCATAATATAGGCATTAAAATCAATCAATTAATTGCCCAAGTGGCATGGCAGTCCATGTCTTATCAAGGGGAATTTCATACTTTTCATGCCTTCCCAATAGGCACATGAGCTCATTCATGTACATTCTTGGGCAGGTAATTAACTATTCCAGCATTCACAAGTTATTTTAAGCAAATAAACAGATTCTATTTTCAGCCATACATGCATTCAAAAATCTTATGTTTTCATAATGCATAAGTATATCAAAAAAAGGAAAGAGAGAGCAGCAAGATTTTTTCCCCTCTTTATCTTGTTCCATTCTAGAACCCACACCACCACTATGGCTTTCATGCTCTTAGCCTCTTTCACTTCACTGTGAATGCTAGACCAACCCTTCTTGGCCATGACACTTAGTGTCTCTGGTCTATTCCAGACCTCTCAACCATGGAGTCTCTCCATATGGTTTGTCTACAACTCTTGGCTGCTAGGACCTTCACAGTCTCACTAGCACCTTTTTCATTATTGCTTATTTTGAGCTCTTCAAGACAGTCACATGTTCACATGCACCCCTAAGATTCCCTCACAGTCCTCACTCCCAGAGATACCTATATTCAAACATTGAATAGATTCACATGTTTAGTTTATTCTCATCAGTTTGTCTCTAAACAAAAGTTAGAAGATTATAACCAAACCATATACACATGTATATTTATAAGCAAGAAGTTGCAAGATAATCCAATACTTAGTTGTATTATGCGTTTCCTCTCTGGTCCACAGGGTCCTGCTTCACTCGGCAAGCCTTGGGATTGCCTATGGATGTAGATGTTAGTTAAGCATGTAGGCTGCTCCACAACATCAAATAATTAATGTCCAGCCAGTACACCTTCACGCCGACTAGGCTTGGAACTTTACCACCACCATTCCCCGGTCTAGGATCTACTATGGATCCCTAGGCATATAACATCCCAACATACACTTATACCAACAATACACTTACACCAGCATACACTTATACCAACATACACTTAAATCAACAATACACTTATACCAACATACACTTATACCAACAATAACCCTTTCTCTTTAGTGTGCAACACCAAACTGCATCTGTTTAGCCTACCAACACAAGAAATATAAGCAAACTCATCAGCGTTATTGCTCTAAAACTGTAATCATATTTCATATCATTCACTATCAAGTATTGAAACACCAGGAGTGCGTCCACTCCCTAGGGTGTAGTCAATATTGAAAACCCTTTCATGACCCGACATTGAGAAGGTGTGCACCCCTTTCCGATGTGATGCATGTAGGCCTTATTCATACTCAAGTAATCTGTCATAATGGAAATAAAATCAAAACATGCCCTGCATATTGAATTTAACAATTTGACATGCATATTGTTAGCTAGGGTCACAGAACACTTATCCATTTGCAGATGCAGTATTCCTTCGTTAAGGAGGAATGGGGGATCCCTTCTCTGAGTTGATAGTCCTTTGGTTTTCCATCCCAACTCCTTTTTACATTCCATATCTCACACATGTCTTACCGACATAATCTATACCATCTCACTCATGTTGCTTACCAAACATTCAGTACATATGGGACATTTCCAAAATGTCCAATGGAGTTTCACCCGAAACCCATTTCCAAGATAGGGGAAACTTCCCCATGAATTTTGGCTCCTGCAAGACATCGCACATAGTATTCCTGCAATGTGTACCCCTGTCACATTCATCAAGTGGCCAAACAGCCAATCATTATCTACTAATATAATCCAAATTTGATTGTTCCATAACCAAGCAATGGCATTAGTAATTAAAGTCAATATGAATTTGCAACTATGTCTACTGCATAAATTGATTTGCTTGGTAATGAGGTGATCCTCATTCATCCTCTTACAACACATCCTCCTAACACAATTCTATGCAATCCAATAGTGATTAGTAGTTGTCAGCAATTTCTCAAATCTGAAATTTATAAGTCCAAATTGACAACCCATTCTGCATACAAACTATTTTTACAACCATGAGACTCTTCTCATCAGGTTTGGCTCTTTCAAATGGTATATTTCGTCCCTCGTCGTGGTTTTAGCCACATTTCCATGCCCCAACCAATCTACCTAAAATCTGAACTTCAATCAGCCAAACACTTTGTAAGTCTTGATGCATATAACGTTTTTTTCATTGCTACAACAATCACTGAAGCATTTTCAAAATTATAGAATTCAAATACTTCCAGCTGTTAGCATATTAAAATCACCAAAACTCATTTACTTTTCGTGAATCATTATCATACAAAAATTGCAAGGTATAGTCACATCTATTATGCAATTTAAATGAAATGTTTAGATACTCCTTACTTCACAGGCATATCATTTGTACCACCTTGCCCTTCCATAGAGTGTTCTGGCAGCCAATCGATCATGACTACCCTCTTCATGCACTTACTATTCTGCATTCATAACAGCTCTTGAAAGGATTCTAGAATTATCATCAATTCATCATTTCAGCCATTGGTTAGTCATAATAACACATTCACTATCTTGATGCATTCATGCGATGCATCACAACATTTGCACCCATACTTATGTATGCATATTTACAACATTTACTCAAACTTTTCATATGCATTCATTCAATGCATAACTACAAGATTTATAAAATCTCTTAATACATATCCACTCAATGCTACCTTGTATAGATTCAAGAATACTATGCATTCAAACATACCATGGCCTAACCATGACTACCTCATATAGGATGCATTACTGTAATCAAGACCACCAGTCCTCACTTGTTCTGGTTATTAAGTTCATATCGACATATTTCTCTATGAATGTAGTATAAATTTTAAATAACCACATGGTATGAGACCTCTTGCCCTTACCACTCCATGCAATTGTCATAATTAAACCATTACCTACATGGATCCTACTTACACCTTTGACATTACCAGTTTAGTTGGTCTCTTGCAGGAGATTGCAGAATTTGCTCACCAACTTTTGATCCTGGATTTGTTTCCTTGTCCCTTTCTCCATAGGGTTGTTGGTCACATTCATCAGCATCAGCAACATATTCATCCATGCTCATGTTGTCATTGGTTTTTCTACCAATACCAACACCAATACACTATTTACCATTAGTGGTTCATTGTAAATGTATAATTCCCACTACTCTTACCAATATGTAATATCCTATGCACGCAAGGCATATCCCCATACATTTTATGTACAAAACTTATAAAATATAATATAATTAGTAAGACAGGGTTTAAGGAAATTTCCATTTTCAATTCCCTCATCTTTGCATGGAACTCCTCTTCCACATAACAACTAGTTAGACTTCATGGTATTTGCTACCTCTAGGCATGCAATTCTTGGATTTGTCCATATTGACAGCAACACATTCTTTTTCAAACAACCACTAGTACTTTTCTACTCCTCATTTAAACTCTGGTGATTCTCCCTTGTTCCCTGTTGAATAAGCTTTCCAATGCCTATCCACTTGCTCCATTCTGACTTCGGTTGTGAAAATCACACCACTTCTAAAATGGTGATTTTTACCAAATTTACAATTGTATTCTAGTATGAAATGTCAACTTCAGCCACCTAGAATTTCTTCCTTTTCAACCTTGAAAATCCACTAGAAACTACTAAGAAGCCACTGAAATATGCTAAGAAATCCCACTTGAAAAACTCAAAAATTCCTTCATTAAATCGAGTCTCTTCCCAACTAATTTTCCAACGTATCGGATCCTTAATTGACTAAGCTTCCAATGCATCAGCAGTCCAAATAGCTAAATTTTTCCGATGTGTCGATGGTCCCATCATCTAAAGTTTTCCGATGTTTTCATACTCAGAAAAAAAAAAATTCGAAAAAATTTCTTTCCTCATCCGCCGCCACATTGGCTGCTTCATCTGCTAAAATTCTCTTATGCTTTTAACACTTTGGCAAACTTCTTCTTTCTCCCGCCTTCGCGTCGGCTACTCAATTAACTAAAATTATCCAGCATTTCAGCGGTCTTCAGGATATCTCTGCTGACACTATGGCTCCACATCAGCGATCAGCTTCCAACGATTTCCTTGCTTAGGAAAATTTTCGATGAAACTTCCTTTTATCTACCGCATCGGCTCTATCACCCTTTTCCCACCGACGTATCTACACCTTCATCATCTATTTTCTATCGCCATTGCAGTTCCTTCATTCCTTTCCAGCCAAAATTCTCGGTGCTCTTATCCTCTAATTTTCGCCGACCTTTGCCGCCACATCAGCTGCTTCATCGTCTAATTTTCGCAGACGCTTCGGCGACCTTCTAGTGATCTCCGCCGACACTGTGGCTCCTTGATCAACTAAATTTTTTTGACAATTTCCATACTTGGTGAATTTTCAGCAAAAATTTATTTTCGACTTCGTCGTCAACTTTTTACCTCCAACGGCATCGTTATCAAGCAAACCTTCAAGTTATATTTCCTTCACTATGCAACATCATTGTAAGATATTCGATTTTGTTTGTGCTAGAAGAAAATATAACATGCGTTGGATTTACTTCACGGTGTAATGTATTTTATGACAATGTGGTCGTACCAAAAGGGAAACTAGCATGCATTAGATTCCTTCATGGTGTGATGTATTTGATGGAAATGTAGTTGTACCGATAGGAAAGCAAGCACGCATTAGCTTTCATTAACACGCAATGTTGTTGTTATAAATTTTGTTGTGGTGGTGCTAAAAGGAAAGCTAACATGCGTTAGCATTGCAATAATGTGCAATGTGGTTGTAAGAATTGTACTTATCCTTGTGATAGTGGGAACGCTAATGCACGTTAGATTTCGTTCATGGTGCAATGCATTTTACGACAATGTAGTTGTACAAATAAGGAAGCTAACATTGTTTATCTCTCATTCACATGCAATGTTGTTATTAGAAATTCCCTTGTGATTGTTCTAGAAGGAAATCTAACATGTGTTAGATTTCCTTCACACCGCAACGTCGTAGTAAGAAATTTCCTTCTACTTCTGCTAGAATAAATCTAACATGCGTTTGATTTCATTCATGGTGCAATGTATTTGATCACAATGTGGTTTTTACTAGTAGGAAATCCAAGATGCATTATTTTTCATTCACCATGATATGTTGTTTCTTGGGGCACCTTTGCATATAACTTAATAAATTATTAACTAGATAACTTGATAGCTTATTAACTTGATAACTTGGTAACTTGATAACTTATTAACTTGGTAACTTGATAACAAATTGCAACATGCATTATTTTTCATTCGCCATGAAATTGCAACATGCTTAAGAGAGGAGAAGGGAAACTTAAAGAATTCAATCTAGAAATCGGACCGAGGTGTGTTTTCCTGAAGTAGGAAATGGCTTGATCACTACTAGTTGAAAGTGATCCCCCATCCTCATATGAAGAATTTGTTAAAGCTTTTATGTCCATGAAATCTATGGTAGAAGAAATGTATGTAGAACGAAAGAAATCCAAAGGGGAAGGAACAACGGGACTTGAAGAACAAATTGGATATGCAACTCGTTGAAAGGAAATGGAAACTAATAATGCTCGCAGATTATAATAAGGATTTCCACAAGGCCTTCTATCAAATTCCAGATAAGGTATATAAGTTGTTTGCATATTACCCAGAGAGACTGGAAAAAAAGGAAAATAAGAAGGTAAAAACAGAAGGTGATGCTTCAGGAAATGAAGGAATTCCTCCTGAACCTTCATCTCCATCTTCAAATTTTAGTTCTTCTTCCTCTTATTCTCATTCTCCTCATTCTAATAAGCATAAGAAAGATGATAATAATCCTTTAGTTAAGCTTTATGTGAAACTTGATTTATCCACTTTTAACGAAGAACTCGATGTTGAGAAATTAGATGACTAGATTAGACAAATCAAATTTTACTACAAAATTAAGAAACTTGCAAGTGATGAAAAAAAGATCCAGTTGTCCTCACTTCAACTTGGAGACATTGCTCTTGTATGGTGGGAAAGAAAAACCCAATGGGACCTTATCTCTAAAGGTAAAGTTATTTCCTCATGGTATGAGTTTGTTTTAGAATTGAAAAAATAGTTATATCCATTGGGTTACATGCAACAGGATATGATGTACTAGCATAATTTCAAATGGGGTATAAAGGTCAGAGTGTGCAAGAGTACACATAAGAATTTAGAAAAAAAGAAGAGCTTTAGTGTTGGGTATATCTCTCTATACTCAAGAAACAATTCTTAAATACATAGGAGAATTTCATAGTTACTTAAAACATACAATTTTAATGTTCAATCTTAATAACTTGGGTGAAGTGTGTGTCCAAGCCACCCACATTGACGCTGAAGGGAAGAATACTTCTAATAACTTGTGCTCAAACGAATTCAACCATTTGAAAGAAGGCAAGCACAAAGGGAAGAGAAAGCATACAACTAACTTGAAGAAAGGGGATACAAAGCTTTCATGTTTTCATTTCCAGAGGGATGGGCATGATTCAAAGCATTGTTGGAAACTCCATACAAATTTGAAGCCGAAATGGGATAGGAATTAGAGAGGTAAGAAAAATACCACAACTGTTGTCCAAGATCTCCGATCTGAATCTAGAGATGAGACAAAGGTGATAGCCATGGGTCTTCAAGGTAACATTTCTACTACTGATTATAGTTCATTTGCTTCTATTTCAGAGTTTGATATTAGCCCCAAGTATACAAAGAGGACCGAGTTATTTCACATAAGAGTAATCTCAAAGCATACCAAAATAGATGCGTTAATCAATAGTGTATCTAAGGTGAATCTCATTTATAATCAGGTTGTTAAATATTTGGGATTAGATATGAAACCTCATGCTAATCCATACCCCTTGAGTTGGGTGTATGAAGATTCCAAATTGAATATGTCTCATCAATGCAAATTGAAATTTACTATTATAGCTGGTTTTTTAGACGAGGTTGATGTGGATGTATTCCCTTTATCCATCTGTGGGATTGTTCTTGGCAGTCCTTATTTATTTGATAGAAAAATTATCTTCTTTAGGGAGCATAATTTTTTTCATTTCTTCAAGGACGGGATCAAATACATAGTGCAGTCTCATCGATTTAAGAATAATTTTCCCATGATGACCACAATGAAGATAAAACAACTTATGAATACAAGTAAAAATTTGTCTTTAGATTTGCCCCATAATAACATTTAGGATCTAAGTTTGCAGCCTGTGAATGATTCTTTGATTTTTAATAGTCTGGTAAAGAAAGAAAAGTACATTGTTGGTTCAATTTCCTTTACATATATATGTTCAGTGATGTTACTCGTTTTGTTACTAATCAATGGATTATGGTTCGTAAAAGTAATAGTGGATGTAGATGTATATGGAATTCAAGGTATTTTTACTTTAATCAACAATGATTTTTCTATGTTTTCCTTAGTGTTGATGGTACAAATGGTTATCTTTCAAGTAGGACTGGTGAAAGATACTAGACAAGTGATGCAATAATGCAATCACTTATTTTTAAAATAATCCCAGCTTTTGGCGGTCCAAAATATTTTTAGTGGGGAGGTTTGATCCAGGTGGATATCCCATTTTACCAAATTTTTTATTATTCAAATGATTAAGGAAGGTTAAATTTGTATAGTGCTCTCCAAGAGCTTTCCGGTAATACCAATTTTATCAAATTTGGACTTCAAATGACTAAGCTACAACACTTTGAAGTTTTGGCATTGGAGAAGTCGGGCGTCAGGAGCTAACACGGTTTGGTTGGTAGTTTGTTGGAAATTTCAACTACCAACCCCCGGACATTAGACAGTTAGGAACTAAAATTCGTCAGGTTTACATGGCACTGTTGTGTTGTTCAGGCCGACCGTTGACTCCCTAATGGTGGAACAATGGAAAAGTAAGGAATTATGGCTTGAAAACATTTTGGTTGCATATTCGGCATCACTGACTGTTGAAACCTAATTGGAGTCGACATTATACCAGTCGTAATCCTTGCAATTTGGCATCAAACAATCAATGTCAGGATGTTGCAAATCAACGGTCCATATTGTTCGATGACATCTTTGATCAACGGTTTCGGTTTACTCTGGAGATTTCAACTATGGATTTGATTTTCTTGATTTACAGATATTTTTAGACGAGGATATTTGGATTTGATCCACTATTCATGACATTTTACTCCTGGTTTGGGTATGTATTCTTATCCTGTAGGTTATCTTGGACATTGAGATTGATTTTGTTCCAAGTTGGGCACTTTATCCATAGCTCTCTACCGATCAATTCCTTCTATTTAATAGTGGCGAACAAGGTTTGTCGGGACAAGGAAGGAAGGAGTGTAGAAATGGGCAGTAGATAAGCAGACATAATAGAGAAGGATCGCTAAAAGACAATTAGACAGAGGTTGGGCTCGCTAGTTCACATGTGTTTCCTCCTAAGATTTCACATGTTCAAATCTGAAGGGGTGTAGGGTCTGTACACCTTTGTAGACTTTAAGATCATGGGCCTACTGATTAAGAACATGTGTTTCCTCCTAATATTTCACATGTTCAAATCTGAAGGGGTGTAGGGTCTGTGCACCTTTTTAGACTTTAGCATACAAATTGTTATGGGGAGGGGGTTCCTTGTGTTAGCCTATGGATACCTTTTGTAATCACAAAGTTAATCGTCATTTTTATTTGTATTATTCATTTAGGATAATAGTGATTTATCCCCAAATGATGAATAAGAGATTTAGTTAGGGTTGCCTATCCTAGTCACCATGCAAGGTGTTAGTATCTAGAGAAAATATGTGTACGAGGTCATGGCATCACCCATGACCTCGTACAAAGATCCAAAAGAGAACCATACCATGAGTGGGATAGTAGCCCAAGAGAAGAAGAAAAACAAGGTGCACCTGAAGCAACTAAAAGGGATCATCACAGTCCTGCTAGTGATGACTCACTTTCTCGACGGAGAAAGAGGCAAAGAAATGATGACAGTCTTCAAAAGAAGTTTCGAATAATAAGAGCCTTGACCTATGAAGGTGAAGTAAATAAGGGAGAAATGGCTGAAGAATGGTTGCTAGGAATGAGTAAGTATTTCCAGGTTCATAACTATTCAAGTGTGATGCAAGCTAGGCTTGTCATCTACAACCTGAATGGTAATGCAGCAAGATGGTGGCGACATTTAAAGCACACCAAGAAAGATGAGCTGTGAGAAATAAGCTGGGAAAACTTTCAAAATATTTTCCAAGAAAAATACATGTCAAAAAGGTTCTTTGACCGCAAGGTAAAAGAGTTCCATGAACTGCGCATGGGGTCCATGACTATGGACGCACTTATAAATAGATTTCTAGATCTGCTACATTATGTACCGTATATCAAAGAAGAGAAGGTGAATATCCAGCAGTTCCTAGGATTTCTTCCTCCCATTTTTCAGGACATGATTGAATTTGACATGCCAAAGACACTGGATACTGCACTACACAAGGCCTGACTCTGCTATGAGCATGGGCAGTTATAGCAATAAAACCAAAACCAAAACAAATAAAATTCTAGAAAATTTTCTGATAACCGCAAGCCTAGGTCAAACCCGCAGCCTTATAAGAAGAAAAATAACAACTTTCAAAACTTCAAAAAAACTGGTGCGAAGCCTTATGTACCAGCTCCTAATGGTAATAAGCAAGTGGTGAGTGGAGCCAATGATACCCCCTTAGCAATTAAGAGTTTGGAAGTGCAACGGGCTGCATTATGCCCGAGAATGTAAGAACAAGAACAATGGAATCTTGCATAACTTGCAAGAATAACCTACCGTTGAGGATATAGCAGGAACCCCGCGAATCTATGCAGCATTAGATGGCCGAAAGGCGGACCATCAAGCTACAATGGTCGAGATCGAAGGTAAGATCTTGAACACCTCTGTTTCAATACTTATTGATCCATGTACTTGTCGAAGCTATGTTGCACCTAAGATTGTTGATTTATGCAAGTTAGGAAAGGTAAAGCATGTTAAACCTTGGCTGGTACAGTTGGCCACCGGTACAAGACAAAAGGTTTCAGAAATTGTTAAAGAATGTGAAGTAAACCTGAATGGTTTCCTTGCTAAGGTAAACTTGAACATCCTACCTTTAGGATCATACGATATTCTTATCGGCATGGACTGGTTGGAACAGCACCATGTCATGCTCAATTGTCTACACAAGTCTATCTTGTGTACTAATAGCCAAGGGAACCAAGTGAAGGTTCAAGGAATCCCAAAAAACCGTTTCTGTAAGACAAATCTCTGCCTTACAAGCAAAGAAGTGTGTTAGGAAGGGCTACAAGTTGTTTGTCGTAAACATCTGAGACATAAAGTCTAATAAAGAACAATGCATAGAAGACTTCCCCGTTCTTGAACAATTCATGGATGTGTTCCCCAAGTAAATCCCTGAATGACCTCCGAAACGAGACCTAGACTTTTCCATCGAACTAACCTCAAGATCAGTTCCAGCCTCCAAAGACCCTTACCGCATGAGTGCACCAGAATTGGTGGAACTCAAACAGCAGTTGCAGGAGTTAATAGAGAAAGGGTATATTCAACCCAGTGTGTCCCCTTGGGGAGCACCGATTTTGTTCGTAAAGAAGAAGGACGGTATGATGTGAATGTGCATTGATTACTGCCAATTGAACAAAATGACTATAAAGAATCGTTACCTGCTCCCTAGGATCGATGATTTGTTCAACCAGGTGGGAGGAGCCAAAATATTTTCGAAGATTGACCTATGATCCAGGTACCATCAGGTACAGATCCGAGACAAAGATATTCCCAAGACCGCTTCTCGCACGAGGTATGGGCACTACGAGTTTGTAGTGATGTCATTCGGGTTGACCAATGCACCTGCAAACTTTATGTGTATGATGAACAACATATTCAGTAAATATCTGGATAAGTTTGTACTAGTCTTTATTGACGACATTCTGGTTTATTCCAAGAATAAAGAGGAACACGAAGAACACCTTCACATAGTACTTCGACTGTTGAGAGAACACCAGCTCTATGCTAAGTTTAGTAAATGTGATTTTTACAAACCACAAATACAGTACCTAGGTCACATCATATCTAAGGCAAGAATAACTGTGGACCTGGAAAATATTCGAGCTATAAAGGATTGGCCTACCCCGACTAGTGTCACTGACATTAGGTGCTTTTTGGGTTTAGCCGGTTATTATCGAAATTTCATTGAGAACTTCTCAAGAATCGCTTGCCCCATGATGGCTTTGCAAAAGAAAGCGAACAAGTTCTTATGGACTGACAAGTGTGAAGAAATTTTTCAAGAGCTTAAGCAGCTTTTGATGACCGCACCAGTGTTGCAGATTGTGGATCCCGATGGGGATTTTGTTTTATGCACATATGCAAGCAAGGAAGGACTTGGAGGATTCCTCTTGAAAAATTATCACGCGATCTGTTATGAATCGCGTAAATTAAAAGAGCATGCACAAACTTATCCCACGCACGATCTTGAGCTAGCGGCCATTATCCACGCTCTTAAGATGTGGAGGCACTACCTCATGGGGAGGAAGTTCCTTCTAAAGACTGACAATATGAGTCTAAAATCTTTATTTGATCAACCCGATCTAAATGCGAGGCAAGCCAGATGGTTGGCTTTCCTGAGTGAGTATCACTTTGAACTAAAGAATATGAAGGGCAAAGAGAACAAAGTTGTCTATGATTTGAGTCGGCAAACTCATATGATATATGAGGTGACCCGGAGTCAAACTAATGTAGATTTGCATGAGAATATTAGAACGACCGACAAGGTTGACCCGTTCTATGTGGAAACCCTCAAGAAGGTCCAAGAGGATCGGCTTTTTCAACAACAGAAGGAATACAAGGTGGATGACTCCATACTACTATGGTCCAAGGATAGATTGTATGTTCCAGATGGAGGGGACATTCGGTCCAGCATCCTCACAGAATTTCATAGGGCACCTGGGTTATCAGAAGATGATATCTACTGTCAAGAGACATTTTTTCTGGCCTAAGTTAAAGGCCTACATTCCAATGTTTATTGCGAAATGTCAGGAATGCCAGCTAGTTAAATCTAAGCACCAGCATCCTTCAGGATTGCTAGAGCCATTTCCCATTCCGGAATGGAAGTGGGAGGTTATCAGTGTGGATTTTATTACTAGCTTGCCGAAAAACAAGAAGCAAAATGATTCCATCTTCGTAGTCATTGACAAGCTTTCAAAGGCATCACACTTCATCCCCATAAAATTGAACTACAAGGCTGTGAACATTGTCGATATCTTCCTAAAAGAGATATTTAGATTGCATGGGATACCCAAAGCAATTATCTCGGATTGAGATGTTAAGTTTACAAGAAACTTTTGGAGATATTTATTCTCTGGATTAGAGACATAGCTGAACTTTAGCACTACTTATCACCTGCAGACGGATGGGCATACTGAAAGAGTAAACCAAATTGTTGAAGACATTCTTCGAATGTATGTCATGAACAACCCCACCAAGTGGGAGGATTATCTGCACCTTGCATATTTTGCATATAACAACGGGTACCAAGCTTCTACCAAGATGAGTCCTTTCGAGGTACTCTATGGATGGAAGTGCAGGACCCCAGTTACTTGGGACAGTCTGGTGGATCGGCTCATGTTAGGACCTGACCAATTATTGGACTTGGAACAGTTAGTTACCAAGGTCCAGGGAAACCTTAAAGAGGCACAAGACCGTCATAAAAGTTATGTGGATAAGACAAGAAAAGATAAATACTATCAAGTAGGTGAGCATGTATACTTGAAATTGAAAGGAAAATGAAGCTCGTTGAGCTTGGGTAGGTGTGGTAAGTTAGCACCTAGATTTTGTGGACCTTTTGAAATTCTAGCCAAGAAAGGACTAGTGACTTATGAACTAGCATTACCTGCACACGTAAGAGTTCATAATGTTTTCCATGCATCTTTATTAAAGAAATATTTTTATGACGCTAAGCATGTCATTGATTGGTCATTATTACAGGTGGGACCTGAGGGGGAATTTTCCCCTGAGCCTTTGCATATATTGGACAAGAGAGAACTGCAGCTTTGGAAGTGCATTGTAGTCCAATTGAAAGTGCAGTGGAAGCACTTTGAGGTAGATGAGGCTACCTAGGAGAATGAGGCCACCATGAGAAAGGCTTACCCCGCCTTGTTTCATGATATCAATCAGAGTCCCTGCAAGGAAAAGAGGACTGATTCAGAACTGAATACCAGTTAGGAAACCCTACCTTAGGAGCTCTAAGCCACTTGCATGTTGGAGTCCATCTCAGAGGATCCGGATTAGAACCAGAAATGGTTCCGGGTCATGGTTAGGACGAATGTGGTAGTTCCCAAGTGATTTGGTCATCAAAATCAGAGGTTAGATCTGTCTTAAATTGATAATGTTGGTTATTTAAAAAGTGTGCAGGTTCAACCATTAAAGGAGCTTCGGGAAGATAAATTACAGATAAGAATTCTTAGTATGTCAAAGTTCATTTCTAGGGTAAATGTTGGATGCTTTATGTAGAAGCTTTTATATATATATTAACCCTAGAATTGATTGGTTCTGTCCATATCTCATAGGGTTACATTTCTTAAAATCTAACCCTAGACCGTCTATGCTATCTTCTAGATTATATAATGAATATGTTAGATGAATGTTTCCATTGAATTTACTAACCCTATGTAATTGATGTTCTGCCTAGATTTTGCTAGGGTTTGTATTCTCTTCAATACTCCCTAGGGTGGTAAATATTATCACAGGCTGTATATAGCTAGGTTTCCATCTCTAAAGTTTGTTTCTGTACTCATTCAATATTCAAAAATTTATTAGTGTAAAACTAGGTAAATCTAGACCTCCTATTTCTTGCTCACCTATTATTTATAACTCTACTGACATATTACATTTGTCAGTAGAGACATGTTTCGTATTATAGTAGATTTAATCATAAGAGTAATATTAAAAGGATTAAATATACTAAATAGATACCTTTGGGTATTACCTTACAACCAGAACTATTTTATAAGATAGTTATATATACATATAAATAAGACCATCAAGTATAAACCTTTATGAAAACTATCTATACATTTAATTCCAAAATTAAATAACTCATCTAAGACCTTTCAAGGTCTGTATCCATATTACAAATTTACATTAAAATTACTCCACATTAATGAAACAACATTATAAATAACCAAAGGATGCATCGTGACCATCCATGTGGTCATTTACAATCCTTTGATCATAAATCCATATATTGCAAAGAGTAACAGGAATCGAATCCTATGGGCATGCAAGCCCAGTTTGTTTTAATTATTAAAATACATTTCATTACAAATCGTTACATTAAAAACCATTCTTTCCAACAGAGGTCGCGACACCGATCCCATGGATGTCCAGACCAAGGCAAAGCCATAATAACAAAGCATAAGTAATGTATATACAAAACGACAACCAAATCCTATAGCGATTGTACATAGGCCACGCTATACATCAAATCGTATGCGGGCTATGGTTATTAAAATACAACCAATACATATTAAACAACAAATGTCATCGAGGGTTTTTAAACCCTAGCACTACGAAACCAACAATTGCTCAACACTCACATAAGTAACGGCCTCGGCCAAACTTTAAATATAATACATAGTCCTATCAAAATTAACCCTATGCTATACTATCGCAGCACTATAGGAAGTCTCATGCCATTCACAGCATGGCCTATACCCACATTGTCCATATCTTTAAATTACAAACTAAGTAACGTCATAATACATAGAACCTTCAAGCCAGTAAATTCCCACATAATCCACCATAACCATAGAATAAATGCAGTGAAATCGTGCTATGCACATTGTAAGTTAAACCATGGTAATAAATTAATCAAAATAGTATGCATCCATATTCAAATGCTTGCCAAGTAAACTACACAGTCATCATATCAAAATTTATAAACAATTTTACAAAGGCATGCCAAATTATGGGCCAATGCACCATTGTAAGCAATTGTGCATCCCATGGCTAAAATGCCCCAACGAAAACATAATTTGCATAAACCAAAACCAAGTATGCTAGAAGCCTAAAAATTCATCTTTTCGTTGCTAACAGCCCAAGTAACTTTTACAAATCCAAATTTATACACAAAACCAAAGGGGGTGCAACTTCACCCATGACCGAAACCATTTCAACATTGTTCAAAACACAATTCTGTAATCATATGCCCGAAGGCCAAATTTAAAACCCCACATCGAAACCCACAACATAAAACCCCAAACCAAGCAACAATTTATGCGCAGTCTCCCTAAGAGGGCCAAAAGGTAGCAAGTAAAATCTTGCTCACAGGCTTACCGTGGCCACAAGTGCAAACGTTTGGAGCCCACAGAAGCAAAGTCGTGCTTCTCCTCATTCCCTTTCGACACCTGAAAAACACAAGCCAAACGAGGGATGAGAAGTATGGCCATGAACAAATGTTAAACCAAACCAATGTGCAGGCGTGTTAAAACCAACGTGAACATATCTCATAGTCTGAAGGTCACCTCCATGGTTTTCCCCCTACGTAGAGGTAAAGTGCAAAACCCCAAATGACAAACAACACACAACCATCGTGAGCCAAGCCTAAGGGAAGGCTGTCACGTTTCACCAAACACATTGAATGCACCATCTGGAAACCATTAATCCACATAAAAGCCCACTCTCCATAGTTTTGTTTCGCTGCTTTACAACGTGACCACCTCTCACATAAAGCTTAAACCATGATATTGTATGGTTTACACCCTATGTTATGTCGCCACCCAAACTCTATCACACGTTAACATATTACAATGCTTGCATTATGATAGAATTACAATAATACATAGCCCATAGGTTGTGCTAGTCCAAAGTCAAAGAACCCATGCTTAAAGTATTTAGATAAATGTTTAGACCATAGGTTTAGAGCTTAGGGTTTTAATCCCTTAGTAACAAGGTATTTATGCTTAAGAACCATGGCATACAAAGTATGCCATGATAACATCTCTGACTATAAAAATCCAAAGGTTTGTTGTTAAACCAATATAATAACCTGTCAATAAAAGAACATAAGAGATGTAATAGGTATAATAAGAATATACATAGAACGTAAAATGTATTAATGACATATAGACTAACGAATTTAAAACATAACGAAGAATAATTAGTGTATAATAAATTTAGCCGTAGTAGCTACATTGATGATAACGACACTTTCCAAGTTATAAAACCAAGTCGATAAGTAGCATAACAACTAGCAGCAGGTCCTATAGGATCAAGACGGTCAGCACATTTTACACCAGATCCCGTCGCAAAGTAATGAACTGCATAAGTAAATAAAAGAGGTGCCTTAGTTTGATTGAACTAAGTAAGCCTACGTAACCAAGTAATACTTTACCTCTCAAACCATCATGGGAGAAAAAGTCCTGCCACTCCGCCCACTTTGTTTCCACAAACAAAGTTAAGTTAGGATGACACCTAAGCGACAAAAGTGTAAACATAATACTAAGTAGTAAACAACAGTACAACCTCATAAGTAGAATACATTAAAAGTAACGACTAAAATATAAATGACAAAATGTAAGAACAGCTTACAACTAAACAGAGATACATAAAGTGTACGATAGAGTTCCGTAAGTAAATAATGTTCCATCTAGGTAGTTTTTACTAACCTATTAAAAAAAAAATTCTATTTTTGGGACATTACATACTTGTTTCTTTTTGCTTTTATGTCTTCGATCAGGGACATTTATATATACCTCAACCCTATTAGTTTGGGAAGTATGAGCTTCAAATTTTTTGAAAAAACTAATGCCATAATTTTGCAGGAGTTAAAAAATAAATTAAATTTGTTAATTTTTAAATTTTTTATCAGTTGCTGGGTAGATGACGTCATGTTTGGCATCCAAGCCTCAGGTGTTAGCGGCGGAGGTGATAGAAGCATGAATTAAAAAAATAGTTGACGTGTTGATTGCATGGCGAAGGTGACGGAAGTAGGGATTAAAAAATAGTAGGCGTGTCGATTGTCTGCACCCATCCGCTATATGCACGGATTAGTATTGATTATCGACACTGTAATGCATGGTCCGAAAATGTGTAGCGTAATGGGGTAGAGTAATTTCCCCCCAAGACACACTTCAAGTCACCCGCATGTCAACTGCCACACAGACATTGAAAAGCAATGACGGTCATTGGGAGTGGCACGACAATGAAGTACTTATTATTACCTAAGACCAGCTATCCTATTTTTTCATTTTCTTCTTATTTTTCGCTGGCTTCATTGTTTGGTTGCTTGCTTTTCAGGCAAAGACTTATAAGGACTAGGAAAACCAATTGCTTGTTTGCTCTTTACCTGCAGACTAAGAAGAGGGAAGGAAGGCCACTGAGTGAAGCAGTGAGTTGCTTCATTTACTGGAACGATGGAAGAAGCTATGTGGTTCCCATAGGCAACTTTGACAGGCGTCCAGTTTGGCCTTGCAGCATCGTCCAGATAATTTGTAAGTGTAACTGGAAGCAGGAAATAGAGAAAAATAATGTAAGGCAATCGGGTCCTTGTTTACAGCAAATATAAGGCGAATAATCTATTTTAACTCGGTTAAGACTCATTTTGATATTGGGTTTTTCATTTTTTTTTAGTGTCCATGTAGCAAAGGGAATGGGGCACTTACACTTGAATGCTCAGGGAACAGGAACTCACCTGTGCACCACCCACATATCCTCTATAAATGATCCACCTACATCTACTAACAGAATGAATGTTGTCCACCTTCTATGTTGTGAACCACCGGTTCTAACTAAATCATATTATCTATCTTCTCTGTGAATCATATTGCTTTCTCCCAGCACTAAAGGATATGACAGGATCCTAAAGAGCGACTCCACAACTGGATTTGCATCCCCGATTGACTACATGCGTGTTATCCATCCAACACAATGCTCTGGGTAAGCTAGGTAAAGACTATATGTGCATCCACCCATGGTAAACTCACTCACTAAGGCAGGTGGAAAGGCAAGCGATCAAAGGACCATTTATTCATTTTTGAGCTACTCAAAATTTAAGGCGGCTAGTTCACTCATTTCATTCACCCGAACCGAGTGAGCCCCTTCCTCAAGGTATTAGGGTAAAACATTTTAAAGAGGAACAACTGGGTCTATTTAAGGTAGCTACTCAAGCAAAGAGCTTTCCAGTAGACATGCATATGTTCTGTTGCATAAGCATTAATCTCAGATAACTGCTAGTGGATTAAAAACTTGTGTGCATCTAGTCTAATAGTTCTTTTGAAAGTTCAAGGAACCAGCATTGTGTAAGCTCAAGTGGATCATAACTAATTATGGACATACAACATCGGACCTGTCAAGCCTTGCTTGTAGCGCCTCCCCCGAATATGCGAACAGTCCTTGTTTACAGCAATTCTAAGGCAAATAATGTATTTTAACTCAGTTAAAACTCATTTTGATCTTGGGTTTTTTCATTTTTTTAAGGGATGTCTGTTTTTTAATAAATACCTAGGTAAAAAACGTGCACATCTAGTCTAATAGTTATTTTGAGAATTTAAAGAACTTTCAGAGGTTGCAACTGAGAATTTGAAGAATTTTTAGAGGTTGTGAAGCTTGAGCATGCATATCTATCTTAACGCAAATGGTCGATATAGAAAATGGCCGATATATCAAATTCAAGAAAACTGAAAACAAATGGCTGATATATCAAATTCAAGAAAACTGAAACTGGAGATATATATGAACCCTAGGATCTCTACCTTACAATCTTTTTCATTAGAGGATCTCTACCTTACAATATTTCTCATTACAGGATATTTGTTGTGTATTGTATGTATAAATTGAAGAGAGGACAAGGGAGCGAATGAATTACACCAATGAACCCATTCCCACATGTTCTGTTCACTAGGGATAGGAGCATCTAGGTCTACCATTACCTGATTAATGTAAATGCATGCATTCAGAGAAGAAAACCCATGTTTGAAAGCAGATAAAGAAAACAAAACTATCTACTCAATTTGTGAAAGAAAAGCTAAGGGATGTTGGAATTAGTACCAAAGTATAGAGACTGTCGTCGAAGTGTCGACGTGCTATTTGCACATTTGGGAGGTCCACAGTTGCAGAGGGCTTGATTTTGCAGCCATAAATGGTCTGCTTGGATCCATAGTAAACCGCCATGTCCATAGAAGGCACGAAGATATCAACAACATCCCCTATCACTCTTCCTACTACCAGGGGATCTGTTGAACGCCCCATTGAAGCAGAATACTGCCAAATATTTCTTCCTTTCTTGTTTTCCTCTCAACAAAATTCACAATGGAATTTGGAGCAAACTAGCGAATGTATCAGAGGTGGTGAATGTATCAGAGGTGTCTAAAGGCATGTAAATAAAAGGAATGAAATGGATCGACACGTTTCCTACCACTTGTGCAACAGCAAGTCAAATTTTTGGAGTGCCACGTACCTGGGCTCAGTAGAGTATCTAGGATCGAAACATGTCTTCTATATGAACCTACCCCACATGTTATGTTTTTCTTTTCACACCTTTTTCATTCATTTCAAGCAACCTAAAAAATCCCCACATACATTTATTATTTAATTATTTAAGTGGTTGGGTCTTGACGCGACGAGCGACCAAGTTGGACAATCATTGGGTTTTGCGAGCTGAAGATGACGTGGTTGTTCATCTTACGCGAAATTCTCGAGAACACATGGCTTATGTGGTTTTCTTTGCCTGGATATCCGGTTAACTTGATACCATGTTCACATGTAAAAGTTCTCCATTTATAATAGTTTATTTAGATTTATATTTTTTGGAAGTCATGGACATTTATTGTTTTTATAAAAGTTTTATATTTGCTTACGTTGTTTAAAGTTCTCTGTTTATAATATTTTATTTCAATTTATATTTTGGGGAAGCAATCCGTAGTTATTGCCTATTTAAATTTGCTTGAAATTTATATTTTTGGTAAGCCATATACATTTATTGTTTTTATAAGTTTCCAATTTGCTTAAATTGTTTTATTTATAAATAAATCAATCTTAAATTGTTTTATTAATAAATAAATCAATCAATAGTCATTTACTTATTATGTCACTGTTACCGCAAGTGATATATATGAATCGATTACTCATATTTATTTCATCAGCATATGAGCAAAATATTTCAGTTTTCTAATAAAGAAAAATATCGCATTACCTAGAATCTAAAATTGGGAAATTATGAGATGCAAAGCATATCAATAATTAAAAAATGTGTTGTAAATTGGAATAGTTGGGTCAAACTCAACTCTGATCATTTTATCTGCGAAATTACAATATTTATTTGCATAATTTACCCTTGATTAAATGCATTGCTATAGCGCTGTTAAAAAACAACTTTTTCAATATATTAATAGCTATAAAGCAACTAAGAACTTAAAAAGTATGTTATCTCTAGGATTTTCATTCTAAAATGAGTGCTTTGTGAAGAATTTGAAGTTCAATGATTCTGTAATGATTCTGTGACTCATGATGTCTTTCAACTCGAGATTTTGAGGGAATAAAGTGTTCCTCACTATTAGCATTTAGTTTGTTGGAACATAAAAAATAAGTTTTGAAGGTTATTTCCTATGTATTGATTCTTGTGGCAGAGTGCTATTTACAACATGTTCATTTTTTAATTGTTAGGTTTTTAAGTTTGAGATATTTGGTTGATATTGGATCGATTGTTCTAGAATGTATGTAGTACAATTCAAGTGTGTAATATTTTATTCATCATACTCTTGAAAGTTTTAAAATATTCAATGCATGTAAGATGGCTATTTTGGAAAGTTACTCTTGTTTACATATCTTCCCAATCAACAAAAAACTGGAAAAAAAAAATAAAAGAGGCTTTTTTTATGCAGTTCGACTCAGCCAATTAGTTTCCTTGGTGTTGTAAAATCCAAATAATCACTTGTTTTCTCAGCATCATGGAATCTTTTTTCTACTTATCCATGCTTTATATGTGATATCCTCAGCCACACCACCCCTTGGTGTTCGGAGATCTCTGTGTTTCCTAGCATAGTTAGGCCAAATATTATATACTAGCAAGCTCAATAATTAATTATCTACCAGAAAAAAGAGATGAATAAAGAAATAGACTGGTGATTAGGGTTGAGTCTTAACATGCAAGACCTTATTTTGGTAAATCTCTATGCAATAAACTGTATTAGGTTTGGCAAATTCTACAAAAAAGAACCTGACATTATATTTCGAATATTTACCTAATGAAGCTGCGATATAATCCTGGCGTTAGACTAGGCAATCTATATTTATGAATCTAGCATTAACAATGAAATTGGTAATTTTTACATAATGAACTTGGCATTCTATTTGTCAATCCTACTGCAGGAGCTCAGCAATGGTATGGTTCTTTATCCCAAAGTAAGCTGGCCTTATACTGGTACTAAGAAACTGGTGAATTAGACTTTCAAAATGACGCATTGTACTTGGTAATTTATTGTGCATTCACCTGGCAAACGACTGGTGAATTCTCAATCAAGAAACTAGCCTTACCTCTGGTAAATTGACATTCAAGAACCTGGCCTTATATAGAGTAGATGGTAATTGAAATATGTCAAAGTAGCCTTTGCAGGTTAGTGAATTAATTTGCATGAATCTGGCACATAGATTATGATGTTTATTTTCAGTCTACAACTTAATCTTATTGTTTATTTTCAATTTGCAATATGCAGGTTTGGGAGGATTTTTTCCATTGGCTTAGTCCTCAAATGGATAAAGTGATTTTACGGTTGTTGTTTTCCCATTGTTTTCTGAATTTTCAGTAATGTTCATTTCTTATTTCTTTCATTGTCTAGGATACCCTATTCATGTCCATTTTTTTTAAACATATTAGGTCCAAGTATCCTGTTCTAGGTTGTCATACTTTTAGTTTTGTCGATGGACTTCTAAGCGGATATTACTATGTTGGGACCTCTGTCAATCGGGACGGTAAGGTGCTGAGGTTCAGATGTTTTCCTTTGTAACAGGTAATCTAAGCCGCATAATTGATTTCATATAAGAAGCTTGAAGCAATAAATTCGAGTGATAAATGTATAACTACAGCAACTAAGCATAGTAACGAGCGAATTGAGCAAAGGGACTGATAAAGATGTAGACTAAAGGAAAGCAACTGCAACCAAATATGAATTTGGTTGTATAAATGCATGGTAATGGTTTTTTGAATGAGAGGAAGTTTAGTATTAAGATATCATTATCCAATATACAGAAGCATGTCATTAGCAAATATACATGGCATGGAGCATTCCTATTCCTTCATTGTGCAAACCTTACAGAATACCAAATATCAAATGTGAAAAGGGCAATCCTCTATTTTACCTGTGTAATATATCTATTGATCTTATAGCTAAATCTTATTTAAATAGCTTGATCTTTAATGGTTAATGGATCATGTATGTTAAGAGGCTTACCTTATAAGTATTGTGAAGGGCAATTCATTTTTTTCTTCATTGTTGGTTGAATATGACCATTGTCCAATCTTTAATTTCACTTTATGTAGATTAATGTTCACCTATGTGTTTAAGAATCAAAGTGTGAAATTCTAAATACATTCAACATTTATTCGTATGGCAGGAACTTTCAATACACATTCTGATTATTGGAGTTTGCTTATTGGTCATGTGTTCAAGTTATTGGACATGTGTTCAAGGGTGAAATCAATCCTAATTATTAATTAGGTAAAGTTTTTCAATAATTGGGAGGGTTTTGGAGTCTATGGGATATCATCCAGGTTTTGGATTATCAAAGGCCTTATGATAGGGTAAAGCTTTTAATAGATAATTTCTCATTTCTCTCTATCGCTTCATTATAGCAATGAGACTAGAGTCTCACTAGGGGCTTACAGTCAATAACTATTTAAGTTGGTTTTGGCTACAGAGTTGTAAAAAACATACCCCCCACTTGGGGGGAAATCAATAACTTACCCTGTCGACGAAGCTATGGTTTTGACTAGATATTTCTAATTTTTTCCCCAAACCTAGCAAGTTAGCCTTGTGGATAAGGATATTTCATAGCTTCAAAGTAGCATTTGATCTTTCCTTGTGCCTGTGGAAGGACAGGTGTGGCATTTGTTAGTAAGTAAGAGGGTATAAGGTTGTATAAAGCGTAGTGAAACAAGAGAGAGGTATAAGCAAAACGAAAGTTTCTTATATGTATATATATAAAAGGTACGATAAACTTGTGGTTTAGACTATATAGTTGTAAGAAGGTAATTAGAAAAGGTTCTTGAACAAATAGTTATAGATCAAATGGTTGAATAAAATAGTTTTTGTTCTTTTGGGAAAGTCACTTCAACATTTCTCCTATTAATATAAAAGAAAATTGGTACTGTTAAAATAAAATTAGAGAAGAAAATTGGTACTATTAAACAAATTAGTAATTCTCATGATTTTTATACTATACATTCAAAATGGAATGGAGGATTAAAATATCTTAAAATGGTATGTATATGCATATATTCACTGTCAATAGCACCATACTTGTAACACTACAATTCTTCATAACTTGCTAACTCACATGAAAGAAGAAAAAAAAAGATATAAGAAAGTTTCTTAAGGTTAAATATACCAAAGTTGGTCTCTTAAATGAAAATCCTACTCCATTAGTTTTTTTCTGGTTTGATAGTAAAACACCTTAATTTCCATTTAGAGTTGAGGAATACTTATTTTACCAACTTAATGGATTTCCTCATGCATATTATTACAATTGAAAACCATAAGAGAGCCACGGATCCACATACACCCCTCCAGTGCCATGGCCTGCCGGTCAAGCCATTCAAGAACATAGAAACAATCGTCATAAGCCGCAGGGAGGCGATGCTCAGGGGCTTTCCGGTACTCCACCGACACACAAATTACCTTGGCCTCTTTAGCCACTTTATTAAGATAACCGTGATAAAGTGGCGAGGTAGCCGATTCGATGCAGGTAGCCGATTCGATGCAGAAACCCCCTCCGTGAAAGTAGAGAAGCACCGGGACTTTTTGTTTTACATCCGCGACCTCCAGACGAGGGAGATAAAGACGAACAAAGACGCCTGTTTGAGGATCCAAGAGCACGTCCTTGGATGCTACTCCTTCCGTCTCCTCGTCGAAATTATCGTCTTCTGAAGAGGGGGAAACCGTTTCCCCGCCAACAAATCGTTCAACTGTCCCGTCTTCGTAGATCCTGAGAAAACCAGGAACCTCAAATACGATGGATAAAGACGACGACGACTCCATAATTATGCTGAGAGGAGAGGGGAGCGGGCGCCGGGCAGCCGAAACCAAAGCAAGCAACCCCTAAACCCTAGTAGCAGATGGCATTCAATGCTATGAATGGTAACATTATAAGGCGAATCGCAATCAAGAAATCGGATAAGAAGCGTGATGCAAGCCACACACTTAGGGTAGGTGCACTAGTACTCTTTCATCCGCAAAGGGGACCAACGTCAGGAGCATATTCCCGGATTCGCATCCATGTTGAGCTTTTCCAAGAAAATCTTTCATATGATAAATGTATTATAGTGGATACATTTTAAATTTACCAATTATTAGGTGAGATTTATTTTAATTTTAGTGCAAATCTTTCCACGTTTGAAAAATGCAAGCAGAGTGTTAACGTCAAATGATAACTCCAACGCAATGAAGACAACAGGGTCAATCCACCGGGACCCCTCGTCTCAAGTGCGATGAATTTCCTCAGAAAAAATAACAGAGCCGATAAAATAGTCCATAGAAATTGACCTACCAGAACCTGGAAAAATAGACGACAATCAAGACAGAACAGCGAAAAGACCAGGAAACAGAGGCCGACCCAGGCATCTAACGATAAGAAAGAAAGGAAACAAAGGCACCCTGTCAAAAAAGGAAAGCGAACACCACCGGACCATGAGATGTTAGTATTTTCAAAAATACAATTGAAGGTAGGAAAGCTGATTTAGCAAATCCATAGTAAGAGAAAGATCTGCTCAATGATACACTTTGGTTTTGTGGGCCATATTTAAGCTTTCAATGAAAACTACATCACAACAAGGTTTGACATTGCTTTATCAATAGTGCTATGACATACACTTTGGTTTTAGATTAATTTTTTAAACAATCTCCGATTAATTTAAATTTATTTTGAACGGAGGAAACAAGAATATAGATATTTATATTAAAAGAAAGAGAAATTATAGATACAACAATAGACTTGTTCAAAGAAGTTTGTTTAAAAACAATTCCACTCTTCATGATCCAAAGCAGAAATAACTCTTACTTCGAGTTTATGCAGCAGAAATAACTCTTACTTCGAGTTTATGCTTGATTTCAAAAATAAAGCTTTTACATCTTCTATTCCTTTTTAGTGTATAAATCTTACCATATTGATTACATGTAGACTAGCAAAAAACATAGATTATATGAAAAATAGAGAGAATGGGTTTCATTCTTGGATTTCTTCATCGCTTGCCTGAAACCGAAGAGTTCTCCTCCATCGGAGTATGTTCAACATTTGGAGAAGCTGGGTTTCCTTGCTATCCATCTGTCTCCAGGTCCATTTTAATTTATTCCAAAATCTCCTTGAGCTGGTTGAACGGGGTTTCATTTCTCTCATTGACATACATTACGTGTTTTTGCAGCTTGAGTCGCTACTGGGTGTTCTTGCAGCTTGAGTCGCTACTGGGAATCCTTGAAAAGTTTCATCTCTTGCATTTTACCCAGTATATCCTCCACTTCTACATCCTAAACTCTGATATGTCCTTCAATATCCTCCATGGGTGTAGCTATGCCCAAGAAGTCTGCTGAAACTTCATAAACATCATACAACATCTTATGGTATTGTGTGTCTCATGGTATTGTGTGTCATAACAAAAAAAATTCATAAAATAATCACACTAAATAATGATTTTAACGTTGGTGGTTTACGAGCCCATGGTTTTGGGTGTCCAATGGTATTTCTCATGGTATTGCATATGATAAATCATATTTAAGAATTTGAGCAACTCCATGATAATTAGAATATCCAATTATTTTCTTAAGATAATACAATAAATTGTTTATGAACACATTATTTAACTTTCATTTATTTTATTAGTACACCATTATTTATTATATCAATATAGTCCATTCTAGTGAGCGATCCAATCCAATCTTTTACTTTCCATTTGCTAAATTAAATCTTTATTTTATTTGATAGTTAATGCTTGAAATGTTGTTACCATATTACTAGTGGATTGTTATCATTGAATTCCTCCAACTCATCTAGTCGATTGTTATCATTAAACTCATCCAACATGGCTAGAGTTTTGAGACTTATTTCTTAGGCTAATACATTAATCTTGCAAAATCTCACAAAACCACAAAGACATTTACTCTAACAACAATATGATATGTAGATTATCATGGATATTCAACTAGAACAATTTATCCCAACAAATCTTACAATATATGAAATCTATTTATTATCAATGTATTACTTTATTTTCAGATTTAATATTACTACAAGTGTTGATATAAATTGAAACTAAAATGAAAGAAGCAAGAAAATAACACACTACACACACAATGAACACTAGATGCATCTCGAAAAAATCTAGTACAAGAAAACCATAACTAGAAAGTGAAGCCTATGCCCTTTTTTTATTTTCTACTTAGTTATGGAACGCAAATACAAATACAATGCACTCACTATGGAGTTGTCATGGACACTATTTTCTAAATGGGTGTGTGCAAGAAGTTGAGGGTCTCTTTTGGCATGTTAGATGTAATACAAAACTGAAAAAACGGGCATCCATCAACTTGCATGGATATTTTGAGACACTTACACAATGAATCTTGCGATCAGTAAAAAACAAGAAATGTAGGAAATTGAATGACCTTTCCAAATATATATTTTTTTTCTATTGAAAATGTTGTTAACTATCTAAAGTTAGAAATTTTAACGGGCACTTTTTATTTTTTGGACAAAGTATAAGGTAAATGTTTTTGTGGGTGCAGCGTCTGAGTGTCTAAATGATAGAATAAAGTTACAAAAACTGGTATACATATAGAGAACATACAGGACTAGTGCACGACTATTTTTCCAATAATAAAAATAATTTTTTTAATTTTTTTTTTAATTATCTAAGAGATCAAACCTCGAAAACAGTATGTCAATTGTGGGTGCAGCATTTGAATGTCTTAATGCAATTATTTGGAAATGGGTTTTCTATAGCATGTAGAGGTTGGTGTTCTTTAGTGCATCATATAAAAAATTTTTTAAATGGTTGAGAAACGAAAGAGATATGGATGAAACACTACCAGTGTGTTTTTTGAGTTGAGGAGTGATGACAGAAGATAAATAAGAAAAAAATAGAAAAAATTATGTATTCTTGTTAAAATTTACATATTTAGAATCTGCAAAAAAAAAACATATATGTTTCTAAAATCTCATAAAAAATGGAGGTGTGCAGCATAATCAGACGAACCGCTAAACACGAGCATATTGAAAATATGGATATAATGTTGAATTTGCCATGGTTTATCATACTCCAAGGCACAGGCATGTTGAATCCGAAGCAAAGTACAAAGCAGACACATAGGCATAGGAATTCCATGAAAGCATGGGTGGAGGCTCGGCCTTATCATTTGGAGGGAATAAATTTTTGAATTTAAACAATACGCGAGCGCGATTTAACTAAACAAAACGCGTGCACGTTATATTGAAACAAAACACAAGCGGGTTATGTGCATACCAATCGCGTGCGCGTTATGTAAAACCAAAAATAGAATTCATCATCATTTTCATCTTCTTCATCATCTTCAACTTCATCATCATCATCATCATTAACATGATCATCATCTTCAACTTCATCATCATCAACATCATCAACATCATCATCACCATCAACATCATGAACTTGATCATCACCATCGTCATCATCAACATCATCATCATCATCACCTTCCTCATCATCTTCATCATCATCATCAACATGATCATCATCTTCATTACCTTCATATTCATCTTCATCATCATCATCAACATGATCATCATCTTCATTACCTTCATATTCATCTTCATCATCATAATCATCATCACCTTCCTCGTCATCATCATCATCATCACCATTGCCATCATCATTATCATCATCCTCATCCTCATCGTCATCATCAGCTTCATCATCACCATCATCATCAACATCATCATCATCATCAACATCATCATCATCATCACCATCAACATCATGAACATCATCATCACCATCGTCGTCATCATCATCATGAACATCGTCGTCATCGCCATCGTTGTCATCATCATCATCATCATCCTCGTCATCATCATCACCTTCCTCATCATCAACATCACCATCACCATCATTATCATCATCAACATCGCCATGATCATCATTATCATCTTCATCATGTCCATCTTCATCATCATCATGTTCACCATCATCACCTTCATGATCACCATCGTCATCATCATCATCATCACCATTGCCATCATTTCCATCATCATCATCACCATTGCCATCATTTCCATCATCATCATCATCAACAACAACATTATCACCATCGTCGTCATTGTCGTCATCATCACCATCATCATCACCTTCATCATCCTTATCATAATCATCACCATCAACATCATGAACATCATCATCATCATCCTTATCATCGTCATCATCACCATCATCATCACCTTCATCATCCTTATCATAATCATCACCATCAACATCATGAACATCATCATCATCATCCTTATCATCGTCATCATCACCATCATCTTCGTCATCATCATCATCATCACCATCATCATCACCATCGTCATCATCATCATCATCACCATTGACATCATTGCCATCATCATCATCATCATCATCATCACCATCAACATCATGAACATCGTCATCATCATCCTCATCATCATCACCATCAACATCATGAACATCGTCATCATCATCCTCATCATCATCACCATCAACATCATGAACATCATCATCATCATCATCATCAACATCATCATCATCCTCATAATCATCATCATCATCCTCATCATCATCACCTTCATCATCATCATCCTCATCATCATCATCTCCAACAACATCATGAACATCCTCATCCTCATCCACATCCTCATCCTCATCCTCACCATCAACATCATGAACATCATCATCATCATCATCATCACCTTCATCATCATCATCATCATCATCATCAACAACATGATCATCATCATCACCATCATCATCGCCATCATCTTCAACTTCATCATCATCATCATCATCAACATGATCATCATCATCACCATCATCATCGCCATCATCTTCAACTTCATCATCATCATCATCATCAACATGATCATCATCATCACCATCAACATCATGAACATCACCATCGTCGTCATCAACATCATCATCATCATCACCTTCCTCATCTTCTTCATCATCATCACCATTGTCATCATCATCATCATCATCATCATCATCATCAACATGATGATCATCATCATTATCTTCATATTCATCTTCATCATCATCATCATCATCATCACCACGATCATTAATCATTGATCATCATCATCAACATCGCCATGCTCATCATCATGAACATCATGAACATCATCATCATCATCATCCTTATCATAATCATCACCATCATCATCTTCAACTTCATCATCATCATCATCATTAACAAGATCATCATCTTCAACTTCATGATCATCAACATCATCATCACCATCAACATCATGAACATGATCATCACCATCGTCATCATCAACATCATCATCATCATCACCTTCCTCATCATCTTCATCATCATCATCAACATGATCATCATCTTCATTACCTTCATATTCATCTTCATCATCATCATCATCATCACCTTCCTCATCATCATCATCATCATCAGCATCGCCATCATCATTATCCTCATCATCATTATCATCATCCTCATCCTCATCGTCATCATTAGCTTCATCATCACCATCATCATCATCATCATCATCACCATCAACATCATGAACATCATCATCACCATCGTCGTCATCATCATCATGAACATCGTCGTCATCACCATCGTTGTCATCATCATCATCATCCTCCTCGTCATCATCATCACCTTCCTCATCATCAACATCACCATCATTATCATCATCAACATCGCCATGATCATCATTATCATCTTCATCATGTCCATCTTCATCATCATCATCTTCACCATCATCACCTTCATCATCACCATCGTCATCATCATCATCATCATCACCATTTCCATCATTGCCATCATCATCAACAACAACAACAACATTATCACCATCGTCGTCATTGTCATCATCATCACCTTCATCATCCTTTTCATAATCATCACCATCAACATCATGAACATCATCATCATCATCCTCATCATCATCATCATCACCATCATCTTCATCATCATCATCATCATCACCATCATCATCATCATCATCATCACCATTGCCATCATTGCCATCATCATCATCATCATCATCACCATCAACATCATGAACATTGTCATCATCATCCTCATCATCATCACCATCAACATCATGAACATCCTCATCATCATCATCATCAACATCATCATCATTCATCATCATCATCCTTATAATCATCATCACCATCAACATAATGAACATCATCATCATCATCATCATCATCATCATCACCTTCATCATCATCATCATCATCATCATCCTCATCATCATCATCTCCAACAACATCATGAACATCCTCATCCTCATCCTCATCCTCACCGTCAACATCATGAACATCATCATCATCATCCTCATCATCATCATCACCTTCATCATCATCATTATCATCATCATCAACAACATGATCATCATCATCACAATCATCATCGCCATCATCTTCAACTTCATCATCATCATCATCATCAACATGATGATCATCATCACCATCAACATCATGAACATCATCATCACCATCGTCGTCATCAACATCATCATCATCATCACCTTCCTCATCATCTTCATCATCATCACCATTGTCATCACCATCATCATCATCATCATCATCAACATGATCATCGTCGTCATTATCTTCATATTCATCTTCGTCGTCATCATCATCATCACCATGATCATTGATCATCGATCATCATCATCAACATCGCCATGTTCATCATCATCAACATCATGAACATCATCATCATCATCATC